>CM045735.1:60859748-60897248 GCA_024760905.1 Plotosus lineatus | reverse complement strand
TCATTGTTCCAAATCTAATAACAGGTTTATTTAGAGAAGCCTTCTTTACAACACTCTTCACAATACCGCTGGTGTGTAAACCAGTGTCTGAGTAAATCTTTATTATTGCAGGATGGTGCGGTGCCACAGAACCAAGTGAGCAGTGGTGAAAGCGACGCGTTCCAAGCTTGACGTGTGTTATTGTTTTGGAGCGTCACTGTGAGAACGCATCAGACATAACAAGCTCTCATAGCTTACAGACGCCGTTTCAATTTCTCAGAATAACAAACCCCCACCACCCACACCCCCACCCCCACACCCACCCCACACCCCCTCCGAAGGGGCTTATAGAATAAAAACGTGTATGGAGGGGTAGAATATACTCTCTCTTCTTCTCACACACGGTGGCCTTGCAGGCTGGCCAGGTTTGGCATTCACCAGGTTTAACTTCAGCTTTTCATATTTTTTCTTCTGGAGGCCGCGTGTGGTGCAGGGCCTGCACAGAACACAGTGCAGTGTTGGCTCCGACTCTCACCGCACTAATCTCGCAATAAGGAGCCAAAGAAAAGAAAAGGCTTCTCTGTAAAAGTCATTCTGCAGGACCCTCTCTTTAAAATGGAGCCATTTGAACACCTAGAAATACAGTGGAGACGAACATTATCCCGCTCCCGTCCCTCTCTGGACACTGAGTAGCCCTCTAGAGGATGCGGCTTGTTTTTAGCGCGTGCATGCTGACCACATGGTCACATGACACTTTACAGCTAAAATTGGAAGCAGACCCGTGAGACAGTCTCAGAAATGATGTGAATTTTCATCATGTTCACAGGCTCACAGAAACAGGAGGTGGCTTGCAAAAGGCTGGATGACAGCTCGGTCGTCCAGAACAATTACTGCGATCCTGACGGAAAACCACCGGAGAACCACAGGTCCTGTAACATGGAACCATGTCCACCGGAGTGAGTAAAGGATTAACGAGAATAAAATATTTATCCTGTTCATTTAGGAGGTCACATGTGCAAGTTCTACTTAAAACAGCATGACGGGTTTCCAAAACGATGCAGTAACAACAACAACAACAACAACAACAACAACATTAATATTATTATTACTACTACTACTACTACCAATAATAACAATAATAATAATAATAATAATAATAATAATAATAATAATAACGCTTCAGGCAGTTGTAAGGTGCTGGATTATTGATCCCAAGGTTGAGGGTTCAAGCCCCAGTAATCACTGGGTTGTCACTGCTGTCCCCCCCCCCAGTGCAGCTAACTGGGTTATCAAAGGCCGGCCACGTCTCTCACTGTCTGTGGGGAGACGTTCAGGAAAAAAGCACCATCGCTGCCTACCCAAGTGGCGCATCAACAAGCTGTGCGACTATTAACTCACAGATCGCAAGTTCGAATCTGGTTTAATGCCACAGTAACTGGAAGTCTATGGGAGCTGATTGGCCAAGCTCTCACAGGAGGGCGAGAGGGAGGGACAGCATACACAGCGATCGCCAGCCAATCACAGGCGTCTGCGTGCTCATTTGTACAAGGGGGCGGGTAGCACTTTCTCTCTGAGTGTGTTCGACCCACCCCCAAATACCCATGCACGGCAGTTTGGAGAAAGCCGGGTGGCTCGCATTGCATGTCACAGAAGGGGCATGTGTATGCTTTCGCCCGGCCCTGGACAGTGGTGGTCATGTGACAAGTAAGGCAATACCTGATGGGTGGGAATTGGATACGAATAAATTAGGGAGAAAATGGGGGTGGGGGTGGTGGTGGTGGGGGTGGGGTGAGACCATTGCTGACTTTTGTAAAGAGTAGCTGCATAGCCATCAGCGCTGATCTCTTACTTGGATCTAGGACCTTCTTGCTGTGAGGTGGAGTCACTACACTACTATGTGATTGGCTCCAACTCCTGACAGATAAACACTGATAAGGGATGAATAGATGGTCACATGCTCTGTCCAAAGAAACTTGAAAGACTCTTCGAAGGACCTTGAAGTTTCTCCCTTTTAAAACTAAATCTCAGAACCACCTACTTGCTTAAATCTAATACTGTAATCTTTTCGCTGTCTGTGTTCGGAACCAGAATGTTAATATTCCTTGGCAATGGTGAGGTGACTGCTCTGATATGTGCTCCAGGTGGTTTATCGGAGACTGGTCCGACTGCAGTAAGTCATGTGACGGAGGGATGCGGACACGCACGGTTCTCTGCATCCATAAAATCGGCCCTGCAGATGAGGAGAACCTGGAGGATGCTCAGTGCCTGACACATCGACCCATCGAGCACGAGAGTTGCAACAATCAGTCCTGTCCTCCACAGTGGGTTTCTCAGGATTGGTCCGAGGTGAGAACATCAGGGAGGTTCTACTCTCCGGTTTGTGTTTGGAGAAAAGATCAGAGAAGATTAAAATCATCTCAGGATCATTATTAGGGAATTAGTCGTGCACTTGATATTACGGTGCAAGCTTCTGAGGTTTCTCGATTGGAGCCAGAGAACCTGAACGTGAACGTATGATATAAACAGAACCATTTTTAAACCAATACAGACAAAGAAATACAATAAAGAAGGGATTGGGGGGGGGGGGGTGTTCACTTTTATTTGTGTGGCGCTTTTTATAATTGACATTGTCACAAAGCAGCTTTACACAGTAAAAGTAGGACTTTATCAAGTGTAAAAGCGTTTGGGTGACATTTGGAAAGGAATTGGTAGAGAAACGTGTTTGATAGCTACACAGTTGCTTTGGGATGAGAGATGCTAAAATCACAACCCATTCTCTCCTCTGTGTGTGTGTGTGTGTGTGTGTGTGTGTGTGTGTGTGTGTGTGTGTGTGTGTGTGTGTGTGTGTGTGTGTAGTGCACTCCAAAGTGTGGCAATGGCTTTAAACACCGCATTGTGTTATGCAAGACCGGAGATCTGACGAAAAAGCTGCCTTCAGTGATGTGTTCAGGTCGCATTAAGCCCCCGGTGAGCACACACTGCAATCTGGGTCGCTGTCCACTTCCGCGCTGGATCCCTGGAGAGTGGGGACAGGTATGGACACAGAGTTTCACTCATCCCCATCACACCTGTCTCTGTGTATCTGTCTTTCTGTCTGAAATACTCATTAAGTCTCCAATCTCCAATGTGGAAACATTCTCATTCATTGATCCATTTTCTGAAGCGTTTAATCCTAATTAGGGTCGCGGGGAGGCAGAGTACACCCTGGACAGTTCGCCAGGCTATATCGCAGGGCAGAAACATGCTCAAGGCTATGCAGCTTCTCTTTACGAAAGTCAGAAATGGTTATTTTACATGAACCTCCCACCACAGACAATGAGAGACATGGCCGGCATTTGATAACCCAGTTAACTGACTGGACCAGGCTACAACTGCCCATGGAAACTTTTTTTTTATTTGAAATAATAAATGTTTGTATTAAAAATGCAATGATTTAAATATAAGAATGAATGTAGAGGTTATAGTGTCTTAAAGTGTACAAGTTTCTTACCACCATTTTTAAAGCTGCGATGGCCTGGCAAGTACTCTGCCCTCACGTAGTGTTGGCTGAGATGGGAGCCAGCCTCCTGGAAACTGATTAAGCAGTTTGGAAAAATAATGAGGATCTCATCTCATCTCATCTCATCTTCTTCCGCTTAGTCCAGGGTCGGGTCGCGGGGGCAGCAACCTTAGCAAAGAGGTCCAGACATCCCTCTCCTGAGCTACTTCCTCCAACTCTCCCGGGGGGACACCGAGGCGGTCCCAGACAAGCCGAGAGACATAGTCCCTCCAGCGTGAGGATATGTTTGATTAAATTTTTTCATCAAATAAATCCAGATTTGCTTGATGTTGAGTTATATTATATATTATATTATTTCACATCTGAGGGGTTTTTAACATAGTATAAACACAGTATACTTGCACACAGTGAACTTGTGAGATAAAGTCACCAGAGGGTCTGAGATACTGAGATATATATATATATATATATATATATATATATATATATATATATATATATATATATATAAAATGCAGCCAAGAGGTGACGGAGATGAAAATGTTGAGGTTCTCTCTGGGAGTAACGAGGATGGATAGGATCAGAAATGAGTATATCAGAGGGACATCCCACGTAAGATGTTTTGGAGACAAAGTCAGAGAGGCTAGATTGAGATGGTTTGGACATGTACAGAGGAGGGATAGTGAGTATATTGGCAGTAGGATGCTGAGGTTGGAACTACCAGGCAGAAGGCCTCGAGGAAGACCAAAGAAGAGATTTATGGATGTGGTGAAGGAAGACATGAAGGTCGTTGGAGTCAGAAAAGAAGATGCGGAGGACAGGGTGAGGTGGAGGCGGATGATTTGCTGAAGGGAGCAGCCGAAAGTAAAAGAAGAAGAAGAATATATATATATACTGTATATATATGGCACTATAGAATCGGTCTTAAAGCATGCCGGTACTGTTGTTTGGGTGAGAGGCAGGTTGAATATGTCTGTGAAGACCCCTGTGAGATGCTCAGCACAGGCTCTGAGCACACAGCCAGGAATTCTGTCAGGGTCAGCAGCCTTACGTGTGTGATAAGTACCCAGTGCATTATGGACCTCTATGGGGGAGAGTGTGAGGGTCTGCTGGTCATTCGCTGGCTTAGTCTTTACCACCTTGTCCTTGTTGTCCGTGTCAAAATGAACATAAAAGTCATTCAGCTTGTTGAGGAAGGACACGTTCATGGCAATTTGTGTGGAGTTGCTGTGCCTGTAGTTGGTGATGGCCTGAATGCCCTCCCACATGCATTGGGGGTCAGAATTGATAAAGTATTCCCCCACAAGCTGATGCGGTGAATGCTTGGCCTTTTTGATACCACTCTACAGGTCCGCACTGGCTGTACTGTGGGCATGTGCGTCTCCTGATCTGAAGGCTTTATTGCGTACCTTCAGCAGAAGCCGCACTTCCTTGTTCATCCATGGCTTCTGATTACAGTACGTGATGATCTGTTTCTCTGTGGTAACTGCCAATTGTGGTGTTGATGTACTGAGTCAGTGTAAGAGTCAATGTCTGTGTTAGAGCCACTGGTGGCCTGAGAGGCAAACATATTCAAATCTGTGTCATTAAACCTGTCCTGAAGTACAGAGTCCCCCACTGTCCATGCCTTGATGTTCTTCACAGATGGTTTCACACGGTCAATGAGTGGTGTGTACTTGGGGGTGAGAAACAAAGAGAGGTGATCAGACTGCTATCACCTGAGATACAGATACAGACTGTATATCACCTGAGGCAATGCTATATATACTAGTGTATACAGTGGAACCTCACCTTACGATAGTCCCAGCAAACGAAAAATCCAGGTTACGAAAAACATTTTCCAAAATTTTTTGTCTCTGTATACATAACAAGTTCTCCTTACTTGACATGATCAATTAAAAAAAAATTCAAACAATGCATGAGTTGCTCTCTCATTGGCTATCTCCCAACATCCTGCCCCGCTGGCCTCCCATTGGCTCGGAGGGATGATGCAACTCCCTTGAGCAGCAGCTTGTTTCATGAGTTTTTTGAGTGTGCTCATTGCAACTTTATTTTTTTGGCTCTGGCTTTTGACCTTGCATAAACATTTGCAAGATTATAACTGCTAAGAAGACATGGTCAACACATGCGCGCGTGCGCACACACACACACACACACACACACACACACACACACACACACTCATATGGCATGCGGTTGAGTGATATCACAAAGGAATATGGCCAACAAACTTGTCTACCAACAGTACGATATTGAAGCAGAAGGAGGTCTTAAAAGGTATACTTTTATAATTTTTAAAGGGCTTAGGGGGTAGTATTGGGGGCCTTGGAACGAATCACACGTTTTACATGTAAAATGCGGTTCAATTTATGAAAAATCCAGGTTACGAAACCACTTCTAGAATGGATTAATTTCGTAAATTGAGGTACCACTGTGTGTATATATATATATATATATATATATATATATATATATATATATATATATATATATATATATATATATATCTCACTTGAGATTCTGATATGGAGTCGGCCATCTTTGAAAGAAATTAATCCGTTCTAGCGCCTTTTTCGGAATCTGGATTTTTCGTAAATAGAGGCGCATTTTACATGTAAAATGCGTGATTCGTTCCAAGGCTCCCAAGACTACCCATTAAAAATTATAAAAGCATACCTTTTAAGGTACTTCCTTCGTATTGACCATGGCACAGGGAATCACTTTCACCAAGAATTACATACGCACGCGCGCGTGCGCGCGCGTGTGTGTGTGTGTGTGTGTGTGTGTGTGTGTGTGTGTGTGTGTGTGTGTGTGTGTGTGTGTGTGTGTGTGTGTGTGAGCGTGTCTTGACCATGTCTTCTTAGCAGTTATAATCTTTCAAATGTTTATGCAAGGTTAAAAGCCTGAGCCATAAAATACAGTTGGAATGACACACAAACAAACATGAACAAAGTTCACACAAACATGAACAAAGTTGGAATGACCGTATCATCCCTCCTAGCCAATGGGAGGCCAGCGGGGCGGGATGTTGAGAGATAGCCAATGGGAGGGAGCTGCGTCATCCCTCCTAGCCAATGGGAGGCCAGCGGGGCGGGATGTTGAAACATGTAGTCAATGGAACAGCAAGTCTAAATTTAGGTGGCGGTGCAGACATCGCTTTACCTTACTCTCTCTCTCACACACACAGTATGGATCAAAGTGCATCCAACATTACAGCTCATGTTTTTTTCCACCTATTATTTGAATGGCGCGTTTTAATGTTTGAATGGCGCGTCTGAATGGCACGTTCGGTGATTTTCGTAACAAGAATTTGTTTGGTATACAGATGAAAAAAATGTAGGAAAATGTTTTTCGTATACTTGATTTTTCGTATTCTGGGGATTTCGTATGAAGAGGGCCGACTGTATATCCTGAGATACCGAAATCACACAAGATATCTGAATTCTGTCACATCATCCCCATATCTCAATTCTACATTCTACAGATTTTCAAGCTAATTTCTATCAGTAAGGGAAAAAAAGTATAATAAAAGACTACCATGTGGTAGGTGATCAGGTGTGCCAGTACTGTGAAAGTAGGCGGAGTCAGGATTGTGAGGCCACTTACAGGTAGTAGATGTTAATTGTGTGTCTGTGTTTAGTGTTCAGCGCAATGTGGTTTGGGACAGCAGATGAGGACGGTGCAGTGTATAGCCTACACCGGACAGCCGTCTAATGATTGTTCTGAGGCTCAGCGTCCCAGGATGATACAGCCATGTGAGAGTAAATGTGAGGCTACGCCCATCGCCAACGGAGACGGTGAGTACCAGCACTGATTTAAAGTATGATAATTAAAATCGCTTGATACACTGGTTATAAATGATGGACTTCTTCAATTTATTTTGTGTTTTTTCTTTAGAGGTTCCATGTAGAACCGTAGAGCAAATATTTGTATGTCCGCGAACCAGCCGCGAAAACACCAGAGCCAAGTAGTTAGAACATTAAAACCATTAAATATCCAAACCGCTGTGGGAGAACCTTTCCAGTTCCTCCATTTCAGGAAAGGTTTCAGGTAGAACCATTAAGGGGACCTTGGATATATCAGAATGTATCAGCGCACTGTTAGTCGTGGCGTGTTGAAAGAACACTCTAGTTCTGATTCTTTATTTCAGAATAAATAAAACCCTGAACAGATTCCTGCGAGAAGTCAGCAATGTTAGAACCGTTAGCGAGGGTATTAGATCTTTGCAGTGCTTTACAGATATCAGGTGCAGTCGAGCGGAGACTCAGACCGAGTCCAGCAGTACCAAAAGTGAAGTGTGGAGCGTCCCAGGGGGATGGCGCTGGAGATTTATAGGAGTCGGTAATTACTGTCTGAGCTGCAGCATACATTAGAATAGAAGAGTCTCAGCAGAACATTCCAGAGTGCCGCTGAATGAAAAATGGACTCCTGCCCATGCCGTGATTACAGTCTGGATTCCAACACACCTGAAATATAAGCCTTAATCTGACGACTGGCAACATTCATCATACAGACGGCGAGCGCTCCAGGCACTTCTCAAATCAATTAATCTGAAATGCTGCACGTGTTCTCGCAGCCATCAGGATGAGAAAAAAAAATACGTCTGAGGAGTTTCAGTCCTCACTGCAGGCCTCTGGTCCCACCAAGGACTTAAAAATACCGATTCAGAGCCGGAGCGAAACAAACAGGATAGAAACGAAGATTCTCATGAACTTCATGTCTACTGGAAATACTTTTAGCATGCATTCAACAAATAAACGAATGAGGCGGAACGGTTGTATAGATGTTAACACGTCTACCTCGGCGAGGGGATGTCGGTGTGGAGATTTTTGTTCTGTTTGCTCTGTTCTCCCTGAATGGGTTTCCTCCGGGTACTCCAGTTTCCAACCACATTGTAAAGTCATGCATATTGGTCTGTCACATTAGTCACCGAGGTGCCAAGTGTGTGTGTGTGTGTGTGTGTGTGTGTGTGTGTGTGTGTGTGTGTGTGTGTGTGTGTGTGTGTGTGTGTGCGTGTGTGCGTGCGTGCGTGTGTGTGTGTGTTAGCCCCTGCCTGTTCATGATAAGCTGTTCAAGGTGTATCCTGACTTTGTCCCAAGTCAGCTGAGATAGGCTCCACCCTCCTTGCGACCCTAATGAAATCCTAGTTGGTTCAGAAAATGCTTAAATGAAATAAACAGAAGGTGAATTAGGGGATGTTTTTGTTTGTGAATGCTTCTCAGCATTCTTCATCTCACACACACACACACACACACACACACACACACACGCGCAAGCACATGCACACACATTCACACCCACACGCACACACCCACACATGCACACACAAACACCCACACAGGTGTTATCCCTACTACTCGCTCTCCAGACTCCACCCTTCATTCATATATCTGCACTTGGCTACACCCCCTGCAGCTACAGTAAATAAGTTCAGTCTAAAGTTAGTAGATTGCAGAGTGCAATCCTATTTGCCCTGATATCCAGAGTTCAAATCCTTACGACAACTGTGTGACTGTGTTCTCTCTGTGAGTGACACTAGCCAATCAGAGCCTATGTACAACTCCTGTATGTAGAAGAGGGCGAACAGCACTTTTGTGTTTGCTTCTTCCGTAGCACAAGCAGATGCAGTTGGTGCTTGTGAGGCAGGAAAACTAGCAGAACACGGAATTGAGATAAAGTGGAATCTATAAAAAGTGAAAATTGGAATAAATATTTAAAAACTCTTGATTCCTTCAGGATTTCTGCAAACAAGCATATTTATTTAACCCCTCTGCTAATCTGGTGTTTTGTTCCTCCTTGCTTTAGAATGCAAAGACGTAAACAAGGTGGCGTACTGCCCACTGGTGCTGAAGTTTAAATTCTGCAGCCGTGCCTACTTCAGACAGATGTGCTGTAAAACCTGCCAAGGACACTGATGACCATGCAGAGAGAGACGAGAGACAAAGACCACATGGGCTGGAGGACAAAGCTGCTTCCTCTCTCTCTCTCTCTCTCTCTCTCACACACACACACACACACACACACACACCCCCCATAACTAACACACACACACACACACACACACACACACACACACACACACACACACACACGCTTTTTCAGCCCTGTGGAACACATACCACTGATCAGCAGCACGCTGACACATTTTAATTTTATTTTCACTTCTGTGAAGTGGGAACTTAATAATATGGTCATTATTGTTATTTTATTATAATAATAATTATTACTGTTGTTATTATTGTTATTGATGTTGGTCTCTCTGACTGTCTTTCTGTCATAATCCAAAGTGCTGGACACGTCATATATGCAGAAGCCACATCGCTAAAAAGGTTTATTATAACTGTAATAGCCCAAATATTTCTCTCTCTCTCTCTCTCTCTCACACACACACACACACACACACACACACACACACACACACACACACCGAAAACACACTTTGCGCACACACACACACACACACACTCTCTCTCTCTCTCTCTCTCTCCTCTCTCTCTCTCTCACACACACACACACACACATACACACACACCTGAAAACACACTCACGCACACACACACACACACTCTCTCTCTCTCTCTCTCTCTCTCTCTCTCTCTCTCTCTCTCTCTCTCTCTCTCTCTCTCTCACACACACACACACACACACACACACACACACACACACACACATTTTCTACTTCTCTAATGGCAGATTTGAGACTAAACTGACACAGAATTGGAAAAAAAAGATTGAAATACTTGAATTTAATGGGAGGAAAAGGTTTGATTGATGGGCAGAGGGCGTGTATTTGAGACTGTAGATTGGCTCAATGATTCGCCCTTCAAAATTTTATCATAGGTGTAAAATTTGTGATTGCACACAGAGCTTGTCTGAAATATTCCACCCAGTTAGCATTAGCATTCCACCGTGTAGCTCGCGTTAGCGCTGAATCACAAGCAGAAGCGACTCTTCAGCGTTTCCTGATTCATTGTATTTTCTGGGCAGCATGCTGGTATAATCCTGGACATGTCTCCCTCAGAGCAAGAAGGTCCTGGGTTCGAGTCCTGGGCTCAGCTTGGGTGTTTCTGTGTGGGTTTTCTTTGAGTACTCCAGTTTCCTTTTACAGTTGAAAGCATGCACATTGAAAGGTTTTGTGTGTGTGTGTGTGTGTCCAGTATTGCACTGGACAGCTGTTCAGGGTGTACCCTGCCCTTGTCAAGAGTAGGCTGAGATGGGCTTCAGACCTTCCCCCCCCCCCCCCCCCCCCAATGACACAAATAGCATAAATTGGTTGCAAAAATGAATGAATGATGAAAGGAAATGTGTTAAACAGGAAGTACAGGCTTCAAATTTTCTTTCAAATCCGGAAGACGAGATTATAAACTTGTCCCTCTGAACACTCGCGTCACCAGTTATGAAACGAAATGAATCCCTGTGTGAGTCGCACTCATGTGGAGGTTTATTTATTTGGTCCACATCCTGTAGTTCAGTTCAATAGCCATCATTTTTCACTACACAGACAGGCATTAAGGATCACAAAGTCCACATGGCCCCAATAGAACATGTTCTAAAGGTTCCCTGATCACACTTAATGACAGCTTTAATTGTTGGATCGGTGTAAAGCTTCCAGCTGGAGTGAGCATCGCTCAGTAAGGTGCAGAGGCAGCACCAGTGCTGTTTGGTGCTCATTTGGAAGTTGGGAAAGTGAGGATTCCAGATGTTCCAGCTGTGGGGCCACCTGTTTTCCTAAGTCAAGTCACATGACCACAGGGCCAAAGAATTCCACTATTGTGTTTTTGATGCTAGACTAAGGCCTGACATTTCCATTAGAACATAAAGGAGGACCGAAGAGTCCAGATATGTCTTCCAAACCTCTAACACACACACACACACACACACACACACACACACACACACACACACACACACACATATGCACACAAATGATGTGTTTTTACTGTTTATAATCTGAGTTCTGAAAGACAGGACGTGTGAAACAAGAGGAAATTACTTCATCTGCAGCAGAAACACATCAGCGTCGTCTGTAGCGGAGGGAATGAAGGACCACGACTGTGCGCAGGAGATCTCATGCTGCGCATCTCCTTCACCGAATGACTGGGGTTACAAATAAACAATCAGGGTGTTTAGGGGGGGTCATCTGCTTAGAATGAGGACTTCCTTCTCCAGACACCCACCCTTCATCAATCCCTCATTCACTCTCGCACTTCTCAGAACTGTCTGTGCTTCGTGGTGCTTCTCCTCATTTCAGTCCTCTGGTGCCAACATCAACTTCATTTCCTACCAGCCCTTAAAGGAGGACCATATTGGGCGGTTTTCTTTTACCTCACACTATACTGAATATCAAGTTGATAGATAATCCAGGTTCCAGAGTTGTGTTAGCCCCGCCCAACCCACGTGTTCTCAATGCAAACATTTGGAACCAAAAGCCCATCGGAGATTTCAAGAACTAGGACAAGTACTCGGTTCTGATCCAGTAAACTGTGCTAATAAACTTTTTTTGCTGCTGCTACTCTGTTGTAGCCACTGATACAACGTCAGAACCGTGTGTGTGTGTGTGTGTGTGTGTGTGTGTGTGTGTGTGTGTGTGTGTGTGTGTGTTGTTTAAACTGGGACTTTTACTCGAGTGAACGTGGAACAGCTGAACACCAAAATCCTGAAGCTTGAAGTAAAGTTTACGGGCTTTAAAAAAAAAAAAATAAATAAATAAATAAAAAAAACAAAAGACCAAGAGTTCAAAACACAAATCGAAAAGGACAAACATGGACCTGGTCGTCAGTCATCGCTGTGAACTCGTGTCTGAATGTCACATCGCTTTTCCTGTACCTGTAGATTTGAGCTTTTTATTTTTCTTTATTTGTGTAAATTTCCTGTATTTTATATTTAGTGTTAAATGTTGGTACACTGTTACTAATTTGCAATTGTAAATTATATGCTAATTTATTTCCACGTGTCACTTGTCGTATGTGTTTCACGCCATGCAAGCTGAAAACAAAACAAAAATGATGAAATTATTCCCCTCATGTTTTTTTTTTACGTAATGAATTTAGAGTTAATGACACACCATCGCAAAGATTTTTAAATGCTTCTGTGGCCTCAAGAGCGTGCGAATGTTTGTATGCATTAGTGTTAAAGAGCGAGCGCAACAAGAAAAAAAAAAGATTTAAAATTATGAACAATAATAATAATAATAATAAAAGATCAATAATGGCAGAGTAACCGTCTCAATCTTTGGCTTGTACATTATTATCGGTGAATCATGCAGTATATGTAATGAATCCCTAATAAAGAGAACGTTAAAAGGTTTGGCTGCAGTGAAGGTTTTTTAAGCGCACACATGGTCCGAGAGGTCTTCCGAAGAACGCTGAATGATGATGTCCGAGTGCTGCAGATCTGAAGCGGTCGCAGCTCAGTAAAGCTCTGAATTACTGATTTAAAGCTCAGGGATTCAAGCCTGGTTCAAGGTTCAAGCCCCAGCACCACCAGGCTCCCACTGTTGATCCCTTGAACAAATCCCTTAACCATCAGTTGTGACAAATCATCAACCGAGAATTAAAAAGGTCTATATGCTATTTCATTCAAATGTCAGTCACTGGATTAGAGCATCTGGTTAAGGAAGTAAATGTACAGTCGGCCCTCTACTTATGAAGTTAATCCGTTCCGGAGCCTTTTCCGTAGCCTGGAGTTTCCGTAAGTAGAGGCGAATTTCACATGTAAAACACGTGATTCGTTCCGAGGCTCCCAAAACTACCCCATAAACCCTTTAAAAATGATAAAAGTACAACAATTTTGTATGAAATATGTGTTAAAAATAAAAGAAAATTATTTATTAAACAATTTAAACATTTTATTAACATATTAAACCATTTTATTAAATATTTTTTATTAACACACACACACACAACACTGTCTCTCTCTGTCTCTCTCTCTCTCTCTCTCTCTCACACACACACACACACATCGCTTGTGAGCTCGGAGGTCTTGTCCCACAGAGCACTCTGTTTTCATGCGTCCTTCTGCTTCATTGTCTGTCTGTCTGTCCTTCGGCTTTTCCCCTTTTGTCGGGAGTCGATATCGTTTCGAAATAATCGCCTCCGTGACTGTATTTCCGCTTTTCTATATTTTCCGAGTCCATGGTGGATAACGAAACATAACACTGCAATGATCAATCTCAAAATAAACTCGCGAGCCAACATTCCTGTTCAACTCTCCTTCATGCGTGTGACAAACAGGAAGTATGGGTACAGGAAGTATGGTTACAGTTCAGCTGCCTCCTGGCCAACGAGAGACCAGTGGGGTGGGCTGTCGAGAGACAGCCAATGAGAGAGCAACTCGCACATTGTTTGAATTTGTGAATGGCACGTCTGGCGCTTTTCGTAAAAAGAGGTTGTTTTCGTAAAAAGAGGACGAAAATTTAGGAAAATGTTTTTCGCAACCTGGATTTTTCGTATGCAGAGGTTTTTGTAAGTAGAGAACCGACTGTAATCGTAAAATAGTTCCGAGTTGTGATTTTACCTGAAGGATATAAGAGAGAGCGGCTTCTGCTGAAACACTGGACATGAGAACAGAAACAAATTAACTATCGGATGGAAGAGGAACACAACTCCGAGGGTGCGGTGTTAGAGGAAAATAATCAACTCACAGTGCAAGCAGTAACTCGGCTTCATGATGACGGAATTTCATTTCACACCAACACTGCTGCGCTCTGAACAATCTCATCCTCCTCCTCCTCCTCCTTCTTCTTCTGTTCAGGGTCGCCACAGTGCCACATCCGTCTTCATCTCGCTCTGTCCCCTGTTTCCCTCAACTTCACACCAATCACCTGCCTATCCTCCTTCACTTCATCCATGAACTTCTCTTTATCCTTCCTCATCTAGCAGACAGCTTCGTCCTCAACATTCTTCCACCAATATCTCGAACCAGCAGGCAAAATGTGTAGTGGTGGTGGTGGTGGGGGTGGTGGTGGGGGTGATGGGGGGGTGTTCCCAAGTTGATGGCAAAGCCTTATAGAATAGCTTGGAAGTGTTGTGGATATTTATTTATTTATTTATTTAGGCACTTTGTTATGCGCTTTTTTCAAATACAGTACGTTTAAAAGGATTTTTTTTTTGTTGGTGAACCTTAGGGAACATCAATAAAAAACACTCAAGACTTTTTGAGGGAATTTTTGCAGTCAATTCACTAACAATCGAGATAGAAATACAATCTCTACATATTCATTTCTAATTCCGTTCATTCTTGTCCCTCCCAGACGATTCTGAATGAGAACTGTAATGAGGAGCTCAACGTTACAGTCGTGCTCAGTAACCTGTTCTGTCTGAGACAGACCAGTTCCTAAAACCCAAGTCCCGTCACAGTCGCCTCCCTTCCATGAAAAAAAGCTTTAAATAGTAATAATTGAAATTTTTGAAACTTGAAAAGGAATTTAAACATTTCTTGTAAAAGAAAAAAAAAAAAAAAAAACTACAGATCTCTAAGGAGCAAGTACATGGCGAAGCTGGCGATGA
The DNA here is from genome assembly GCA_024760905.1 of Plotosus lineatus. NCBI lineage: Eukaryota > Metazoa > Chordata > Actinopteri > Siluriformes > Plotosidae > Plotosus > Plotosus lineatus. The sequence goes on along the minus strand of CM045735.1, from coordinate 60,882,263 downwards.
AAAACTCCCTCTGAGCCGAGGCGGAACCTCCAATGTTCTTTATAAAAGTTTTAACAACAAAAGAACCAAATCTCAAGCAGGAAAACATTTCAACGCGGCATGAAAACATCAGGAGACGAAGGCGGGATTACGGTGAACAACAAGAACAAAACCCTGGCGATCAGAGCTGGTGCGGCGCTGTTCGGAATGATCGAGCAGTCTGCCATCGCCGCTGCTGTTGTGTTTGGTGAAAGCATGACCTGGAAAGTGAGAGGGATACACTGGGAAGTTATAGCATGACCATGTGGTGGTGATTCTCAAGCACACGGAAAAGCAAACTAGCTCTTCAAAGGTTCACAAGTTGAACCAATTCCGGGACTAAAAACAGAACAAATCAGAACTACGAATGGGTTTACACTGATGAAAATGAAATAAGTTGAACAGAAGGTAAAGGTTAAAAAGGTCCGTTGGGCTTTTCACACCCGAGCCACAGTGGCTCAGCAGGCCGGTGCTTATCCTCGGTTTCCGTAGCGTGACACGACCAGGAGTACAACTCCTCCTGGATGGGACGCCAGTCCATCGCAAGTTCCTTTCCCAGTATATTTTTACTGGTACCCATTTATACTGCTGGGTGGACACTTGTGGTTAGCACAGTGGGGGTCTAACTGGGATTTGAACACACAACCTCCCAATCACAAGCCCAGAACCCTAACCACTACACCACCGGCCACAAGATTAAAAAAAGAAAAAGATGTAAAATAAAATGTAAAAGGCTCTGAATGTTACAGCAGCTGGTGTCCGACCATCCGCTACGATTCCTCTGTTTACATGCAGGATTTGAGCAGCCACAACAAAGACAGAGAGAGAGAGAGAGAGAGAGAGAGAGAGAGAGAGACATCCGAGACACTCGGCCTGAGACGACTCCGCTCTTTATCGCTTTGTAAACTACAGTGATGCACTCAGACATCTGAGGAAATAATGAGGCTGTGTAAGGCGTCCTGTCCTGGCAATGGCCTCAGCTGTTTTTTTTCTTTTTTTTGTTTGTTTTTTTTGTGAGGGGTCTCAGAAAAATGAGAGACGTTAGTTATTTACACTCCAGGGCTTTAAACAGACGTCAACACATTAGCTGTTGTAAACTTTTCTAGCTGTTTCTACATCGCTGGACAGGACAGCTTTGTCCCTGGTTGACTATAAAACAAACGCGGTTCGATTTTCATTCTGCGCTATCTAACAGCACTGCTGTTTATCTTTAAGATGTATAGAGGAAAGAAGGATGTATTTACTGGAGGTTACGTGGGTACAATGTGAAAAAAAAAGTTGGACAGTCACATGACAACCTCAACACTTATTTGCACAAAACCTCGGAGAAATGAGATGATGTTCTGTGTTCTTTTAATTATCCAATCAGAACATATATCCACAGGGTACAGCGCCAACACACAGCGATGCCCAGTCTACAAAACCAGCCAAATGTGCTCGTCGTGCAGCCAAACTGGAATCAGCACAAAGGTCTCACTCTTAAAGAACAAACGCCGCGCTGCCAAGTGCTTAACGCTGCCATTCAGTCTGTTGTGGCTGCAAACTGCAAACAAAATACCAGCATTATTTTTCAGCGCAGGGTCGAGACGGAGGACGCGAGTCAGAAAAACACACACCGCGGCAACACACCTGCTGACAGACGAAAGGAAGAAAGCAGCAGCGGTGTGATTTTCAGTGAAATTCTGGATTCAATTACTGATATTCCAAATAAAACCCAAGAAAACTCTGTCCTGATACGGACCAGTGAGAGACTTGTAAAACCCTTTATGACTCTATTAGATCGATTTTCATGAGAATTCATCAAATTGAGGCACGTCATCCAAAATAACATGTTTGTTCATGGTTGCATCTCATGATAAGCCCCGAACTAAACCCGAAGGAACCTGTGAGCGAAATCCAAATCCATTCCAGAACACTGTTCATCATCCACAAGGAAAATAATTTACTGCCCAGACCAGGCTTCTGAGATTAAAGACAGGATTTAAATCCCACCCGCACCTGTCCCACAGGTTTAAGTCCTGCCGTGTTTTATATTTCAACAGGAAAGAGTTAAAAAGAAGAATGTTTTGATGGAGTAGAAATAAATATAATAAACAACTAACAAGTTCCTTTAACAGTGTTTCTCTTCTCTAAATCTAAGACTAAAACCCCACTGCCCCGTCACCAAGAGACTAAAACCCCACTGCCCCGTCACCAAGAGACTAAAACCCCACTGCCCCATCAGCAAGAGACTAAAACCCCACTGCCCCGTCAGCAAGAGACTAAAACCCCACTGCCCCATCAGCAAGAGATTAAAACCCCACTTCCCAGTCAACAAGAGACTAAAACCCCACTGCCCAGTCACCAAGAGACTAAAACCCCACTGCCCCGTCAGCAAGAGACTAAACCCCACTGCCCCGTAAGCAAGAGACTAAAACCCCACTGCACCGTCAGCAAGAGACTAAAACCCCATTGCCCTTTCAGCAAGAGACTAAAACCCCACTGCCCCATCAGCAAGAGACTACAACCCCACTGCCCCGTCAGCAAGAGATTAACACCCCACTGCCCCATCAGCAAGAGACTAAAACCCCACTGCCCCATCACTAAGAGGCTAAAACCCCACTGCCCCATCAGGAAGAGACTAAAACCCCACTGCCCTGTCCTCAAGAGACTAAAACCCCATTGCCCCTTCAGCAAGAGACTAAAACCCCACTGCCCCATCAGCAAGAGACTAAAACCCCACTGCCCCGTCAGCAAGAGATCAACACCCCACTGCCCCATCAGCAAGAGACTAAAACCCCACTGCCCCATCACTAAGAGGCTAAAACCCCACTTCCCAGTCAACAAGAGCCTAAAACCCCACTGCCCAGTCACCAAGAGACTAAAACCCCCACTGCCATCTCAGTAAGAGACTAAAACCCCATTGCCCTGTCACCAAGGGACTAAAACCCCATTGCCCTGTCACCAAGAGACTAAAACCCAAATTGCCCCATCACCAAGAGGGTAAAACCCCATTGTCCCATCACCAAGACACTAAAACCCCATTGCCCTGTCACCAAGAGACTAAAACCCACATTGCCCCATCACCAAGAGGGTAAAACCCCATTGTCCCATCAGCAAGAGACTAAAATCCCAATGCCCAGTCACCAAGAGACTAAAACCTCATTTCCCCATCAGCAAGAGACTAAAACGCCACTGCCCTCATTGAAACCCCACATTCACAAATATTTCGATCCGTCCGATGTCCGTGTAGTCTCTCCAGCTAGAAGTGATGCTTTAGGAAGCTGATGATCATCCGCTGCACAACATAATGCTAATAACCGAATAAACTCCATCATGCCAAGCTTCAGATGAGCCCCGGATCTGAACCTGAGTTTTTGGGTTGAATCTGGAAACACTGAGAGGCTGTTCTGGTTATTTTATCAGTGTGTACCATAAGCGCAAAGAATTTAGGACGGCGATGTTTCCAGACTTGAGAGGACGTTAACACGGCAACACCACTTCAGTATATCACACATGGTTCTGATAAGAGGGGGACAGGAACCACAAATGCCTCAGTTAAAACAATCCTCCTCTTTAAACAACATCATTACAGAGAACAATGGCAACTTTGGGTAATTTTTATAACAGAAAGGGCACAGATTCCACATGTGCTGGATTTTAATACAACCCTCAGACCAGATGTTAATCAAGAGGTTGAAGAGGAACTTCTCATCAAATCGTTTGGTTACCTTCTGAATCCAGATCCCTACAAACTCACACAGCCCGGGGTCGGATTTGTGCCTCCGTTTTCCTGATAAGATGAATCACGGGCTGGTTTTGATCTGTGGCACTGCGAAGACCAGTGCTGGGCCTGGTCTGCTTCTCTCACTGATTCGTCGAGGAAGAATGTCGTCTGCTGGCTGCGGGAGCGTATGCCACTGGCTCCACGTTCTAAGAAGATGGAGGTGTTAATAAATATTACTGGAGCTATCTAGAGGTGTGAGGATTAACAGCAAGCATCTTCTCACCAAGAGATGAAAGTGACACCCAGGTTTCCTATCGGCATGAAGGAGCTCTAAGTGCTGATGTGAACAAGGAGAGTCGAATCTGTCGACTCGGAGAGTGTGACTGGAGACACACATGACAGACGGGAATGTAGCTCTGAGGTCAACTGGACAGCATTCCGATACGTCCTATCTGTTCAACTCATCCTTCAGCCACGGACACACTTCATTCCCAGGAATTTTTCCCACAGGCCAGAAAAGAACAACTGTTGCTTGAAAAGAACGACCCAGAGAGACGTGATGACTCAGGGTGAGTCGCGTCACGTCAAACAGAAGTGATCCTGATTATACCGAGATGAGAGTTCAATACAAATTATTCATCCGTTCGTCCACCGAGCTGCATAACCCTATAAGGGTCACGGGGAAGCTGGAGCCTAACTCAGCCGACTCGGGGTGAAGGCAGGGTGTACCCTGAACGCTTCACCAGTTCATTGCAGGGAACACACACACACACACACACACACACACACACACACACACACACACACACACACACACAAAACCATTCACACTGACATGTCTTTGGACTGTGGGAGGAAAGTGGAGTATCCAGAGGAAACCCACACAAGCACACAGAAAACATGCAATCTCCACAGAGAAACACCCCCACCGGGCCTGGTTCTAACCCAACACCTCCACCGGGCCTGGTTCTAACCCAACACCCCCACCGGGCCTGGTTCTAACCCAAGCCTGCTTCCTATGAGCGGAATGTACTAATCACTACACCACTGTGCCTTCTGAGACAAAATGAGTTTTTCTGAACTTATATCTTTTCATTTAAAATGAGTGTATAATCTTGTTTTGAAGGCGGAGCTACAACTAAACTCGTTTTATTTAAAAACATACAAAATATCCTCAACTTTCTCGCTGCGCCAGTCCTGGAATAAAACACAGGTTATTCCACCATGATGGCATGAAGTTCTGTAGAACCTGTGAAGTGCTGTTTACAGAACGTGGCTGATAACACACTCAGTTTTCTTTCGGTTTTGTGTTAAAGAAACTGTGCTGAAGAGTAACTCGTGCCTCAAAATGCAAATCATCCATAGGTTTGGACCAACCAGACCAGGTACCACATGGAAACGATGTAATAATGATGATGCAATGTTTCCGATAAAGTGGTGTGATAAACTAACCGTATAGATTTGAACTGTTCAGGGTATACTCAACCTTCATCCAGAGCCGGCTGAGATGGGTTTCATTCTCCCTGTAACTCTAAGGATTAAGCTGTTTGGCAAATGAATGAATGAATGTTGTTTTGAACCGTCATTAAACGTCACATTGCGCCGAAGCATGTTTTTCTGTGTTATTTTCTTCACCAATACATTCGCGTAAGGAGTACAACCATAAATCCGCGACATGAAGCGACTTCGACAGCCAACAACACAAGCACAAAAATGGACCTCAATTTACAAACCCAAGAGAAATGCGCGTTCCTCCCATTCACCAAACCAGGGTTCAACTGCACTTCTACTCACAATGGCCCAGAATTCAAAACTCGATCACGGAGCAGTTTTAAACTTAATGCAGTGGAACAGGGCACGAGTTCAGATCTGCACAGCAAAATTCAATAACATTTGTACAGCAGCACAAAGTCACTTTCAGGCTTCTCTCCTTCCATCAAACTGAATTTTGTTCTTGAAGCATCTGCAGATAAGTGGATTAAAAAGCAAAACTGATCAATAGACAATCACTTAGTCTGTGAGTGCAGAGCCAACACCGAGTCACACTAAAGACAGAACAAGAGAGAGAGAGAGAGAGAGAGAGAGAGAGAGAGAGAGAGAGAGAGAGAGAGAGAGAGAGAAAGAGGGGAGAGTTAATGAGAAAGAGGAAGAGACCCTGACATCTAATATTTATCACCTTTCAAAATTTAGCATAAAGCTAATGATCCATTTCCTGCTTAGGAAAAGGCACAGAGAACTAAACATAAAGAAAAGATCAATAAAAAGTATCAGTCGCACACACAGGAATTTTAAGTTCTAGAAATTGTATTTATGGTGATTTCAAAATATTTTTACATACCAGATAACAATTTCCTCCAAGCCTCAGAATTAACCTTACACATCACTTCTAATGTAACACCACCCAGTAATTGTCTTCGTAATTTCTAGGGGGAAATTGAGAAATTAGTAACAATTGTCCTTTAAAAATGTGCAGAATAGTCATACAACATCTGTACAGTGAAGAAAATATTACATAATCATTTAAATGGTAAACATTTGAAGGCTGCACGTATGTCCTATAGATGTTTTACGGTAGTTTTATGAATCAGGTGTAAAGGTATGAAAGGGTGTGTCATGGTGTGTAAAGGTGTGTGACAGTGTGTTATGGTGTGGAAGTGCTTGTACAAGTGTGTAAGGATGAATCAAGGTGTGTAAGGGAGTGTAAGAGTGTGAGAGGGTGTGTAAGGGAGTGTACGGGTGAATCAGATTGTGTAAGGGAGTTTTATGGTGTGTATGGGTGTGTAAGATTGAATTAAAGAGTGTAAAGGTGTGTAAGGGAGTGTATGCGTGTGTAAGGGAGTGTATGGGTGAATCAGGTTGTGTAAGGGAGTGTATGGGTGTGTAAGGGAGTGTAAGGGTGTGAGAGGGAGTGTACGGGTGAATCAGATTGTGTAAGAGAGTTTTATGGTGGGTATGGGTGTGTAAGATTGAATTAAAGCGTGTACAGGTGTGTCAGGGAGTGTATGGGTGAATCGGGTTGTGTAAGGGAGTGTATGGGTGTGTAAGGAAGTGTATGCGTGTGTAAGGGAGTGTACGGATGAATCAGGTTGTGTACGGGAGTGTATGGGTGTGTAAGGGTGTGCACGGTTGAATCAGGTTGTGTAAGGGAGTTTTAGGGTGTGTATGGGTGTGTAAGGGTGTGTATGGGTGTGTAAGGGAGTGTAAGGGTGTGCGAGGGTGTGTAAGGGAGTGTACGGGTGAATCAGGTTGTGTAAGGGAGTGTATGGGTGTGTAAGGGAGTGTAAGGGTGTGAGAGGGAGTGTATGGGTGAATCAGGTTGTGTAAGGGAGTGTATGGGTGTGTAAGGGAGTGTATGCGTGTGTAAGGGAGTGTACGGATGAATCAGGTTGTGTAAGGGAGTTTTAGGGTGTGTATGGGTGTGTAAGGGAGTGTAAGGGTGTGCGAGGGTGTGTAAGGGAGTGTACGGGTGAATCAGGTTGTGTAAGGGAGTTTTAGGGTGTGTATGGGTGTGTAAGAGAGTGTATGGGTGTGAGAGGGAGTGTATGGGTGAATGAGGTTGAATGTGTGTAAGATTGAATTAAAGAGTGTAAAGGTGTGTAAGGGGGTGTGGGGGTTAATAAGAGTATGTATTGATGAATCAGGGGGTGTAAGAGTGTGATAGGGAGTGTAAAGGTGTGTATGGGAGTGTAAGGTACAAACTGGATTCCAAAAAAAGTTGGGACACTAAACAAATTATGAAAAACAACTGAATGCAATGATGTGGAAGTGCCGATTTTCAATATTTTATTCTCTCATGATCTACAAGGAACACATTCCCTCCTGATAGATCACATCAGCAACGTTCTCCTTCCGCCTTCAGATCGAAAAACATTGTGGACAAACTATTCCGAGCACGGACGTTGGAATGGATGAAGCTCCGTGGGTGTAAATATGGAAATAAAATACACAGGAAGCGAAACAGGCAGGTAAGGTTTCTGGTGAACTCATCACTGATCGCCGCTCGTCCTCGACCTCATCCTCCTCCTCCACCCTGACGTCTATCGGGTGTGTAATAAAGCAGGAGAAGGAACAGGATGCTTCATTGAAGACTGTAAGTGAAACAGATCAGCACAACAATAACGGAACCTCGGAAACGCTCAGCTTTTAATCTTCCCAAGAGAAAACTCTTGGGTCAAGCTAAACCTTCTTCATTTATTACTTTCATTCCTTTAGTGTGTCAAATCCACAGAAGTTTTACTCCTCCAGGTAAAAACTAAAGCTGATAATCCATGTTCTTCCTGACCAGGATATTATTCATTCATTCATTTTCTGAACCATTTAATCCTTATTAGGGTCATAAAGAAGCAGGTGGCCATCACCGCTAACTCTGGGTAAAGGCAAAGGACACCCTGTCTGGTTCGGCAGGTTATCGCAGGGCAGAAAAACGCTGATGGCAGCAAAATGGAAGACTCTTTACCAACAACAGTAATAGTAGTTCAAATGGATCTTTTCAACCTTCTCATCACAGACACTGAGAGACACGGCTGACCTTTGATAACCCAGTTAGCTGCACTGGAGTGCAAAGTGACAATCCGGTGATAATGGGGCTTGAACCACTGACCATCGGATCAGTAAGCCAACAAACTACCTCCAGGCCGACAGAGTTTTTTAAAGGATTCTTTATCATTGTGAGATAAGATTTTTTTTGAAGCATGATATTACAGCACACCATGTACACAGCACAGCACAGTGTGCTGCAATTACCATGCTTCCAAAAGAAAAGAAAAAAAATCTTCCGTCCGCATCAGTCGGGCTATTTTGTGGGGCGTGCTCCGGGAGTACATTGTACCGGACCTGTTGCGACGCCTATTCGGTCTCTGTAGCGTGGTCTGCATTGGTAACAACAGGTCGAATTTGCTTCCAGTGAGTTTTGGAGTCCACCAAGGCTGTCCTTTGTCACCGATTCTGTTCATAATTTTTAGGGACAGAATTTCTAGGTGCAGCTGAGACGTTGATGGATTCTGGTTTGGTGGCCATCGGATCTTGTCTCTTCTTTTTGTGGATGATGTCCTTTTGGCTTCATCCAGCTCTCACCGGAGTGATTCACAGCTGAGTTCGAAGCAGTCCGGATGAGAATCAGCACCTCTAATCCGAGGCCATGGATGTCAGCCGCAAAAAGGTGGAATGCACCCTCCAGGTTTGGAATGAGGTCCTGCCCCAAGTGGAGGAGTTTAAGTATCTCAAAGTCTTGTTCACAAGTGAAGGAAGGATGGAGCGGGAGGTCCACAAGTGGATCACAGCAGCCTCTGCTGTAATTCGGAGCTTGTACCGGTCCATCGTGGTGAAAAGGGAACTGAGCTGCAAGGTAAAGCTTTCAATTTACCAGTCAATCTACGTTCCAAACCTCACCTATGGTCATGAGCTTTGGGTAGAGACCTAAAAACAAGATCACAGATACAAGCGACTGAAATGAGCTTCCTTCACAGGGTAGTGGGGCTTTCCCTTAGAGATAGGGCGAGAACCTCAGTCATCCGAGAAGAGCTCGGAGTAGAACGACTACTCCTCCATATTGAGAGGAGCCAGTTGTTGTGGCTCGGCCATTTGATTCGAATGCCTCCCGAACGCCTCTCTGGGGTGGTGTTTCAAGCATGTCTGACTGGGAAGAGACCTTGGGGTCAACCTAAAACATGCTGGAGGATTATGTCTCTCGACTGGTCTGGGAATGTCTCGATGTCCGTACCCCCCCCCCCCCCGAGGAGGAGCAGGAGGGAGTGGCTGGGGAGAAAGACGTCTGAAACTCACTGCTTCGGCTGCTTCACCCACGAATCAGCCCCAGATTAAGTGGAGGAAGATGATGATGATGATGATAGCATTACAGCAGGCAAAGCAGGGGAGCTGTCTGCTTTGCTATTTCTTTGGCATGACGGAGGTCTGCGTTCTCCAAATGCTCGATTGTTCATGAGTACCTTCCATTCAAAACCCAGATATCAAATTACAAAGAATTTTTATATTTTAGTTCATATTGCTGGGCTTGGTGGAGGTTTGCACTCTCCAAATGCTCCTGCTTGTACATCAACGTTCAGAGCTGAGATGTCACAACAAGCTGCGTCCCACAGGAGAGATTAAAACAGAGGCATGTCTCAGGAATGATCAGTCCTTTACTCCACCCACGTTTCTTACATAATATCATCTCAGGTGAGTCACAGTGTTGAAGCTGAGCCAAGTGATGGTTTGATGAAATCACGGAACTTGCTCTGACTGGGAAAACCTTCACCTCTGGCCAGTAAATCAAAATCATTATATTTTATTGATCCCAAAGGAAAATGTGTGCACACAATTGCTCCATACAAATAAGAGTCAGTGAGACTGTGCTGGGTCATGACTCCAGGTTGACCAGACCATTATGCTTAGACGAAAGTGCCCCTGCAGGCAAAAACTGAACTGAGAGTCCCTTGGCTCATCTTTTAGGGCTTTTCCTATCAGTTCCTGCTTTAAAAAGTATCTCTGGCTGGCAAATAAAATAAATTTACAAAGAACTGTCAAACAACCCCTGTATTGTAAACAACGTGTTCTGATGGAACCTCAAATATAAGCAGACACAGAAAAAGTGGAACCTTAACAAGTGTTACCATCAACATCATTAATATCATCATCATCATCATTACCATCACCTCAAACACCATCAACATCATCATCACCATCATCAACATCATCACTACCATCGTCATCATCATCATCATCATCATCATCATCATCATCATCATCAACATCATCATCATCATCATAATCATAATCATCATCATCACCATCATCACTATCATTATCATCACCTCCAACATCATCACCATTACCAACACCATCATCACCATCACCATCATGATGTTGTGAAAAGCCCTCTGAAAGTGAAGAACTCCCCAGCTGGTCAATGCCTCGAGTTGGAGAAAACTCCAGGATGGATAATCTGTTGTTTTGGAAAGAAGCCCCTGGTAGGAAAAACATTCCTGTTTACAAAAAATATTAGTTCTGGTCTGTGTTTAGGTTCTGAATTTGAGAATACCTGAAGGTGTTTCACTGTTACTGTATCTGCCAACATGCATGAACATCACTCTGCCCTTACATGTTTAACTGTTCCTTGTGTTGTTCTGGATAAATGAAAGGAGAAAATTATTTGTAATAATTATACATGGAAACGAGAATGCCCACTGAGCACCATAAAGAGATGTTTGATCTGTTCCTCATGAGAAACATTCAAGAAAAAAAACAAAAAAAAAACCCTTGAGGAACTGTCACTCATTTGCCAAATGGCTTAATCGTCCTCAGGTTGTGGGGAGGCTGGAGCTTATCCCAGGCAAGTCTTGGATGAGGCAAACTGAACATCTCACCCAACATACACAAAATGAATTCACACCTCGGAGCAATTTTGAACAGCCAATTAGCCTACTTTGCATGGGAGGAAACTCACAAAAGCACAGGGCAACCACAGAGTTCACACAACCTTCACCAAACCTGGGACTTGAACCTAAGATATTCTTGCTGTGAGATGGATGTGCTCTCCACTACAACATCACTTGAGGAACATGTGGAGGTTTGAGTGATTATTCGGGATTTTATTAGAGTTCTTTGTGTATTTATCATTCAGTATCTCTTTTATTTAAAATGTTTGTTCCCACATCAACGGAAGCCCGCTTTCAGCTACGGCACCATCTGATTTAAGGTTCTGAGGTGTTTCTGAGCTATCTGAAGGGTACACAATCTGCTCCGGAGAAACTTTGTCTGCTTTTCCACATACCACAACTCCCTTGTCCAGTAACCTACAAATCAGTTGCAGGTTTCTGGGTGACAGTCCACGTGCTGCTGTCCCTCTGATGACACCACACTCACTCCTCCACACCAGCCTGGATGAAATCACCAGAAGATGAAATACTAATTAATTTGAATCTGCCTAAAACATTTCCTGTCAGGCAGCGAATGGACGCGTTTTTTTTTTTTCTCCAGGGAATGAAAATGAGAAGCAGATCCGTGCAGCCGTCTCAGCGTGGCTCCTGAGTCAGACGGACTCTCTCGGCTCAGAGAAAGTGCTGTTCCTCAATCGCTGCACGGCTTAATCATCCTGAAAACAAACCCCGAACAGCAAAAAAGCTTAATAAAACATCTGTTGAATATCTAAATGTTCTTAAAGAGCTGACAGACGTCACATTAAGCGACCGTTTCAGCCAGAAAGTAGTGCAGCAAGAGAATTAAAGTTATGAGGTGCGCACTAATGAGCTGTCGATTTGTCTCGGGCCACCGATTTAGCTTCATTTCAATGTAGCAACTTGCCAATAGCACACAGAAGGTTTGTGGGTTCAGGTTTAATGAAGTCCAGGTAAAACAAAGCCTAATCAGGTGACCTTTAAAGAAGTTCTTAATTTAAAGCCTGAAGCGCTGCAGGGAAGAGAGAATGAAATGACGGTTTGTTTGTGGTGTACTCCAGCTGGAACGAGAAGTCGAGCAGAAACTCGCGCACTGCCAAACATTACAGAGTGAAAGCTTTAACCCTCTACAGCAGAGCGCAGCAGTGAGAGCGCTGCAGATTTACATAAACGCGCTCACTCTGGGGGAAAGGAGTCTCCAGTGTCAGCGCTTTCCAACAGTCAGCTGTGAGTAGGTCTTCAGGACAGCAGCTCACATGTCTGTGGTTTATGTACAGAAGAGGAGGTTGCTGATTAGGTATTTATTTATTTACAATTTTAGGATGTTCCGTGACAGTATCGGGTTGATAAATATGAACCATTGCCACGACCATTCTGTGATCCTTCCGGCAGATTTTGTGGGCGGTATCATGCAAAGCTGTCGGCAGAGAAAATGCGCACTTTTCTGAGGAACGTCAACATCTGCATTAGGTACAGTGCAGCCGTTATGTCTACTGCAGCGCATGGCATGGCGAGCGACGTTCCAGTTACGCTGACATCCGGTAGATCATGTCAAAGATTCCCTTGTAGTTTGCAACGCTTGAACTGTCTCATGAACCTGACCCAGAGTAATTCCAATACACTGTCCATGAGTGGAACTCATGTCCCTCTTGGTTCTCAAGTTAATACCCCAGGTATCATGTATTCTGATGGAAGGGCGTCAAATGCTCGTGGATCGTGCTGGTTGACTCTCAGAAGGCTAAAGAATTGCCTACCATCACCTACCCTGAATAAATCCCATCTCTGTGAGGCTGAGGCTTTAGGACCTTGATGGAAGAACCGTTTACGTTTGGATTCAACCTTAAGCAAGCAGATGAGTGTAAATCTGTAAAAACCGCGATGTTGCAGTAATAAAGATGTTATCAGTCCAGACCTTGAAATCAGGGTGACGTGCTGCCGTCCGGGTTAGCATATCCACCTCACAGAAAGAAGATAATGAGTCCAAATCCCAGGTTTGGCAAGGGTGTTTCTGTCTGAGGTTTGCATGTTCTTCCCATGCTTGCATGAGTTTTCTTGACGGACACTGGTTTCCTCCCACAGTCCAAACACGTGCGCATTAGGCTAAGTGGAAACTGTACTTTTCATTGTACTACAGCGGAACCTCGGTGGGCGAACACAATTCGTTCCAATAATATAGTCGATAAGCGATTTGTTCGAAGAGTGAAACAACGTTTCCCATGAGGAAGAGCTAAAAGTCGATTGATGCGTTCAGATGAATGTCAACTTCCGTCAATACAGTTGTATATACTTTGAAAATGAGGTGTATTTCATCAGTTCAGTTCATTTTCTGTCACCGCTTAATCCTGATTAGGGTCGCGGGGAGGCTGGCGCCCATCCCAGCCAACTCCAGACAAGGGCAGAGTACACCCTGGACAGCTCGCCAGGCGGAAACACGCCAACGGCTTTGCGGCCTACTCTTGTCGAAAATCAGCAATGGTTCTTTTACATGCCTCACACCATAGACAGTGACTGACATGGCCGGCCTTTGGTAACCCAGTTAGCTGCACTGGGGGGGGGGGGGGGGACAGTGACAACCTTTTGGAGAGTGGGACTCGAACCCCCAACCTTAGGATCAGCCATCCAGCACCCTCTACCACTAGGCCACAGTTTACAGTACATACCTTCCTGGTTGCGATGTGTCGGTGTATGTGGATGGATGGGACGGGAGAGATGGGGGCGGGTTCTTGCTTTGAGCGGGCGTGGCGATTTTTCCCTTCTCTATCTCTTGATCGCAGTTGATTCTTCACGTTCTCACGACTTTTCTCTTTTCCTGTCCAATAGAATTATCGCTGCTTTTCTTAGGACCCTTAGTTAAGGGTTAAAGTAGCCGTGATGTAATGAATAAACACAATACGCAGTAACGAGACTCTCTCTTTCTCAATGGCTGTTGAAAGTACTGTATGCTGCACATGCGTTCAACGCTCTCGGCTCTGCTCCGTTCCAACTCTGATAATTTGTTCGAACAGCAAGGCCCATTTTCCTCAATTTTTTTGATCGAACTACAATTTGTTTGACGAAAGAGTCGTTCGACCACCGAGGTTGCACTGCATTTCTCATTTTTTCCCCCCGACACTTTGCCCCTGAGTGTGAGTGCAAATGTTGTGTGTCTGGGATGTTCGGTAATGTTTTGGCTTGCTGTTGAGGGTGTACCCTGATTTCATCCAGAATTTGCTGAGTTAGGTCCAGGCCTTCCCGTGACCTTAATAAAGGATGAGTCAGTTGAGAAAATGAAATGACTTCGAAAGGTAGAAGGCAGTGGATAAAAGGGTGTATGTCGATGCCCGCACTCCTTTGACCGACCTGCAGGTGAACATTAGACCTCTGCAGACATCTCGGAGCTTCTTTACCAGGTTCTTCTGTAGGCCAGAGGATAAGCAGTGGTGACTGGAAGAGCTTCACGAACGAGTTCCTGAAAGTCTGCAGGATGGCTGCAGTTAATGTTTACAGAGAATTCCTGCTGTCTGGTGGATGTTATTACGGCGGTGAGTCAGGGGTGAGTAGCGTCTTCTGAGAAGCTGAGCATGAAGAACTGAGACATGAACTTCATTACAATTTATAATCTTTTAAAAGCTTGCTGAACATGACGCTCACACTACTTGCGTGGATATTTTACTCATAATATGGAACAGACCTTAAAAGGAAATATTATGAAGTGTGAGGTTTGGGAACAACCAACCAGAGCATTATTTGTTTAATACAAAATGCCCTCTCAGTCCGAGCTGAAATATTTGAGGTTTCCTTTTTAGACTCAAACCTTGAGCTTGGTGGTAGATTCACAGATTAATTTATTGTTTTGTCTGCTTTTTCTCTGTGCTTTAAAAAGTTTGGAAAATGCTCTTCATTCCACATCTCATTCTCATCCAATTCCTCTGGTACCGAGGTTTTTCACGAGCCATTGAGTGCAGATCCAAAAATCTGGCAAATGCTGGAGAGAAGTGAAAGTATTTTTGTTAATGGTCCAACACCCCCTTCGAAGCGGTGTTATTGTGCAATAATATCACATTCCCTCCTCCACTGCTCCACGTGATGGCAGCTCTTTGGCTCATGACAGTTTCCTATCCAGCGGCACGTCCTTAATGAGGTGTCAACGGGACGTGTCCATGGCAGCCATCTTTAACCAGAACAGCTGGCATCGGGCCTCGGGGCCACAGGGTTCGGGACACGACGAAAGGCCCACAGCTGCCCCACTTCATTTCCGTCAGCAGTCACAGAAAGAATAGACGTGGAGCGTCTCCAGAGGAACAAGTTCACCACATACACAATGAGGAGAATAAATCTAAAAGAAGGAGCCATTCGGTGATATTTTTATACGATATTCTAACTAAATGGTCTCCTTTTAAAGATTTACAAAAAAAAAAACAACAAAAAAAACCCCCAGATAAACCAGAAACATTCCCACAAAGGGACTGGACTTTATTCAGGACTATACAGTGGAACAGATAAATCATACTGAGAGAATATTCAGTACGGACCGAGAAGACACTTTATAGAGTCTAAATGTACAGTAAAACCAACAGCAGGACGAATGAAACCCGTTATAGAGCACAGAGGTAACGAGCTCGTTCAGCAGGAATTACGGCCAGTACATGTGAAACGGTCTGTGAAATTGAAGCAGGAGATGCCAGTGCTACTTGGAGGGAACGTCAGATGCTTATCATGTCATTATAAGTCTTCATTCTGGACAAAGTGGACAGGTGAGGGGAGACGTTTGGGGTAAGCCAGAACGCTGTGTAACTCAGACATCAGACGTCCGTATTCACGTCGCGCTGAAGTAGCTGCTGCAGTTGCACGAATTGAGTAATACTGCAACACACTGAAAGCTGAAAACTCTTCAGAGTTCTCCAACAGGCCCCCGGTGAGTCGGAAAGCGAGGGAGCGGTAGCTCGGCCGGCTGGAGCGCTCCAGAGCTCGGGCTGCATCTCACCTGGTTTGAATTTGCAGCAGCTCTGAGTGAGCGTCTCTCCGAGTGTAACATTAACTCTCCTTCCTGTTCCATCTGAAAATTTAAGCGTGATCTCGGGGGGACGGCAAAAGGCGGTGTGCTGACTAGACTGCGCTCCTGGTCACACGTACTCGTGGTAGATCGTTTAATCGAAACCGCACTCGGTCGGTATCATCAGCAGGCCCACGAGGCTCTTCTTTTCAGCAGGCAGCCGCAGGCGGATTAAAAGCAACAGTGATGCTTTTGACTGTGTTTTCAGCTCGGGTTTCTTTTCCTACAGGCTGTAAACAAGCAGGTGTTTCAACCGTTTCATCATCCAGCACGAAGATTATTCCACTCATCTGCAGAATGGCATGAACCAAACCCCCATACATCTCTCCGATTTCAGCAAAGCAGAGTCTTACATCATCTGAGGCCAGTCAGGTTGAGCTTGAGGATCATCTGGTTTCGCTTTTCAGGTTGGAGGCAGATGGTGAGGGAGTAGATCCAGCTTTAATAAGCCTCTCTCAGGGAAGGGTGTTTGTTTTTTATGACGCAGCATTATGTCAGAGGAGGAAGGCGAGCTGTTGTTTAGCGCCCATCTCAGCCGAGTCGGGGCGAGGGCAGAGTTCACCCCGAACAGCTCGCAGTGCCATCGCAGGGCGAAAGTCAGCAATGGTTCTTTTACATGAACCTCCCACCACATACAGTGAGAGACATGGCCGGCCTTTGATAACCCAGTTAACCTGCACTGGGGGGACAACAGTGACAAACTGGTGATAGTGGGGCTTGAACCCCCCAACCTGAGGATTGGTAATAAAGCACCTTACCACCAGGTCACCACTGCTGCCATCTCCAGATCATCCGGGACCAATTCCCTCTCCACGTTCTGGATTGTTCTAGAACATGTATTTCTTCTCATCCAGCTCAAATGGCAAATCATAAACAAGCTCAGTAAAGATCTGATATCACCGTCACACACTCATTTACTAAACCGCTTTTTTCTTATTAGGGTCATGGAGAGGGTAATGCAACCGTGAGGGGGGGAGAGGGGGGGGGGCCACAAAACAAGTGTCCACCCTCACACCAGTCCCAAGCCCGGATAAATGCAGAGGGTTGCGTCAGGAACGGCATCCGGCGTAAAACCAATGCCACAAACAACATGCCAGTCAAAACTAAGAAATTCATACCGGATCGGTCGAGGCCCGGGTTAACAACGACCACCATCAGTGCTGTTAACCAACAGGGTGCTGGTGGAAACTGGACTACTGTTGGTCGAAGAAGGAGAGGTGGGAGGCGTGTACGTAGGCAGAGAGAGAAGAAGAAAGGCATGAGTCTAGGACTGAGAGTAGGGACTTTGAATGTTGGAACTATGACAGGAAAAGGTAGAGAGCTGGCTGACATGATGCAGAGGAGGAAGGTGGACATACTGTGTGTTCAGGAGACCAGGTGGAAAGGTAGCAAGGCGAGAAGCTTAGGAGCAGGTTTAAACTGTTCTATCATGGTGTGGATGGGAAGAGAAATGGAGTAGGAGTCATCTTGATGGAGGGTTTTGTCAGGAATGTTCTAGAAGTGAAAAGTGTCAGACAGAGTGATGAGTCTCAAGATAGAAATTGAAGGTGTGATGTTCTCAAGGAATGAGCACATCAGAGGGACAGCACATGTAAGAGGTTTTGGAGAGAAAGTCAGAGAGGCTAGATTGAGATGATTTGGACACATACAGAGGAGGGATAGTGAGTATATTGGTAGTAGGATGCTGAGGTTGGAACTACCAGGCAGAAGGCCCAGAGGAAGACCAAAGAGAAGATTCATGGATGTGGTGAAGGAGGACATGAAGTGTGTAATAGAAGAAGATGCAGAGGATAGGGTGAGATGGAGGCAGATGATTTGCTGTGGCGACCCCTGAAGGGAAACGCCGAAAGGAAAAGAAGAAGAAGAGGGTCATGGAGAGGGTGAAGCCTAACTCAGCCAACTCCTGGAAAGGGCAGGGTACACCCTAAACATCTCACTAGGACATTGCAGGATAACACAATCAACCAATCACATTCACACGTAGGATCACCATGAAACAGACAATCTGTCTACTGTGCATGTCTTTGGACTGGAGAAGGAAACCAGAGTACCCTGGGGAAACCCAAGCAAGCACAGGAAGAACATGCAACCTCCACACAGAAACACCTCACCGTGAGATCACAGTCAGATTCAACACTTTATAAACACATGGAAAGTGTAGAGTTTAATCAAAACAAACTTTTATTTCATGAAAATGAGAAACAGAAAGATGCAAAGGATGTGAGACCAAATCCGTGAGTGTGTTCCTCACACAGAGAGGACGAGGAGGACAAAAAGGAGGCGTGAAGTCCTGAACAGAGTTCGAGGAGGTGAGGATGATGACGATGATGATGATGACGATCACCTCTTGGCCTTCTTCTCCTTGAGCAGTTTCTTGCTCTCCTCTCGCCTGCGCTTGTTGACAGGGTTACGTGGGTCGTAGATCTCAAACGTGTCTTCGTCCTGCATGTTCGCGTCCTTCACCTTCCGACTTTGTTCATCAAAATGCAGCACGTGAGCCAACCTACACCCAGAGGAAGGAAACACACCAGCATGAGAATCGTTCATTACAAACACTTCACTCCTTCCTCCTTGCTCTCTCTTTCCCACTTCCTTCCTCCTGTCATGCCTGTTTCGTCCCTCGCTCTGTTTCTTACAGGGTTTTCTTTCTTTCCATCCTCATTTCTTCTTTTCTTTTACACCTTCAATCAGTTTTCTTTATATTACTTTACCTCCTTCCTTTCTTTTAATCCTGACATCCCTTACTTCCTTCATTATATCCTCCTTTGTCTTTGCTCACTTTTTCAGGCCTTACTCAGTCCTTTCAGTCCAGACTCGTCCACCATTTCTTCATATTTTTCTCTCCTTCCATTCTTCTTTCAATCTGAACACATTTAATCCTTCCTTACTTAGTTATTTATAAATCTTTCCACTCTCTTCCCTCCTTCCTTCTATATGTCCTCTTTTCATCCTTTCTTCTTCGGAACAGCTTCACCCTCCCATACTGTTTCTTTCAGTCCTTCCTTAAACTTTTAAATCACTCCTTCCTTTCTGTATTTTTCCTCTCTCGGATGCTTCACAGTTGTGGTTTCTTCATTAAACCATTTTAAATCACAGAAAGAAAGAAAGACAAAGAGAGACAGAGAGAAAGGGAGAGAGAGAGAGAGAGAGAGAGAGAGACAGATAAAGAGAGAAACAGAGAGAGACACAGAATGAGAGAGACTGAGACAGAGAGAAAGAGACAGAGAAAGACAAAGAGAGTGTGCTGGAATGTTTAACTCAGAAGGATGTGAGATGAACATGATGAGGATTCCCCCACACCTTCAGGAATAAAGTTTCATCGTGCCAGATTTTGTTCTTGAATAATAAAACTATAGAAACATAAAATGAAGCCGACGGTGAGAAGTTCAGGTGTTTCAAGAGAAGATCAGAAAAGCAGTTCGAGTGTGAAGTTCCTGCAGTCAACAACCAAAAACATGAAGTTCCTCTCAGCTCAGAGTTTTTAGTCAGAGCCTGGAGCCTCAGTCAGACACGCAGATGCTCATCTGTCTTTCATTTCCCATAAGCCCCTGTTCTTTATTCACAGGTCTGGAGTTCCACAGCCCAGAGGACAATACACGAGCCACTGAAAAAATGCAGCGCTTTACATTTTTTGTATCCGAGCACCAACGGAGAGAAAGCCGCTATTGCTTCACAGGGCCTCTCGCGGAGGGAAACGCATGAAAAAAAAGACGACACAACAGCCAAGAGCAAGACAAAGACCAGGCATGGACACAAAAAACAAAAACAGGCAACACGGCCCAGGGACGGCCAGCCGAGCCAAATCATCTCTGCAGACACATCTGTCACAAATTTCATCAACGAAGAGAACTTTTTAAACATGATTAACTTCATCCATCACCGTGTACGTCACATTCAACAAGCATCCAGAGACACAGAAGGTCACACACACACACACACACACACACACACACACACACACACACACACACACACACACACACACACATCTGTCCAATCTCAAACCACTCAAAGCCATTTCACCATAAAACATCTGCATTTCAACTGACAATCATTTAGTTTTGAATATCAAACCACCGTCTGGAAACAGGGATGCGGGAAGCACAAGTCCAATAAAAGCGCGTTTGCTAAAATACCCATCAGGACGTTTTTGAAACCGAGCCGAAGACGAGACCCACTTGATTTCAGATTGATTCGAGGCAGCTGTAGCCTAATGGTTAAAGAAACAGCTTTGGGACCAAAAGATCACTGGCTGAGCTGCACTTTCACTTCCTCCACATTCAGCACCGAAGTGTCCTTGAGCAAGACACCTAACACCAAACTGCTCTCCGGGCGTCCCAATGAGTGTGGCAGCCCACTGCTCCAAGTGGATGTGAGCTCACTGTTTACCTGTGTGTGTGTGTGTGTGTGTGTGTGTGTGTGTGTGTGTGCACATGTAAAAAGTGACAGTTGATCTAGTATGTCATGGCTGTTCTGCAGCAGCAGCACCCGTGTGGTGTGAGACAGGCAGGTTGGAGAAGGAGGGATGAAGGGAGGGACATAGGGGGTCTTTGACTCCTTCAGCCTGCTCAGGCCTCAGAAGCCTATTCTTCCCGGATTTATATGTCTTGTGCTGTCGCAAAAACAGACAAGAGAGAATCAGAAGAGAGGCTTTCAGCTATCGGATGGATAAAGGAGGGGGCCAGTGTATATATATATATATATATATATATATATATATATATATACACACACACACACACACACACACACACACACACACACACACACACACACACAGAAGAGTTTACATTTCTGGACCTGATTTTCAGTGTCTGACCTTTCATGACCCGAGTTCCGTTTTGTAGGGTGCACCGGCACTACAAACCTCCGCCTGATGTTTAACTAAAACTACACCAGGGTGGCGTGGTCTCCTCTATCACTCTCTCACACTCTGTCTTACACACACACACACACACACACACACACACACACACACACACATACACTCTCACACAAACACAAACTCTCACACAAATGCACACACACCCCCTCTCCATCTCTCTCTCTCTCTCTCTCTCACACACACATACATACACGCACAGACACACACACACACACACACACACACACAAAAACACATGCACACACAAACACATGCACACACAATTACAGTCACACACCCACTCTCTCAAACTCAATCACTCTGTCTTTCACATACACACACTCTCTCTCACACTCACACACACAATCTCTCTCTCTCTCTCTCTCTCTCTCTCTCTCACACACACATCTCCATTTCCTCAACCTCTTCCATCTCCCCACAACTCCCCCAATCTCATCCATCTCTCCCCAATCCTCTTTCATCACCCCAACTCCTCCAATCTCCTCCATCTCCTCCATCTCCTTCTAATCTCATCCAATCTCCCCAGTCTCCTCCATCTACCTCGCCTCCCCAATATCCATATCCCCAACTCCTACAATCTACCTCCAATCTCCCTCCCCATCTCCCCCAATCTCCATCACCCATCTCCACAACCCCAGTATCCCCATCTCCTCCACCACCACAGCATTACATTTACAACACAAAGTATTTAGTCTTAACCTTTAACCAAGTGTCAAATGAGACCCAGCAGACTCCATATTTGCTCAATGTGTGTGTGTGTGTGTGTGTGTGTGTTCGTTTCGTCACAGTAATAATTTCATTTTTGTAGTCTTGCGCAGTAGCATGTGGATGGAAAGGAATGCGTTTCTGAGCATATAGATAGAAAGGAAGTTGGGGGGCTCTGTCTCTACACACACACACACCCCAGCAGGACATTCAGCGGCTGGTGTTACTACAAAAATAAACAGTGTGGAAGTTAATTAACACTGCACCAGTCAATGCGACATGTGTGTAAGCAGCAACTGAAGGATTTTTCTGCCTCCTCCCCCAATTCACTCGCTCACACTCACTCACACTCACACACAGAAAATAAAGTAAGAAATAAAGAGTAGCGTGAACAGGATACACAACCCTGCATATTAGAGGCAATAAAAATCAAAAATCTGTGAAATGCCCAGAAATACCTGTGTGGAATATTCTACAGGTAAGCAGGTAAACTTGGAACAGCTGATAGTGCAGTATCATGGAGACGGGTATCCATAGCTACAAATAAAACCGAAAAAAAACCCCTGATCTGTCTGCACCTGCATGCACTAAAGACATGCCTATTTCCTGCTATTTCCATATCAACATTTTTATTTAGAGGACAAAGCTGAGAATCATATTTGAATCTGTGCCGGTGAGAGAGTCTCACCATGCGCTCACACAGGTGTTACAGTGACAACACGACTCATCAAAAAGTAGGGGCGTTTCTTACCATCCTGTATCGTCATCCTCTCCCAGC
>CM045735.1:60847248-60849748 GCA_024760905.1 Plotosus lineatus | reverse complement strand
CTCACTCAAACATCTCTTCCAGTGCATTCTGGGGCTGTACATGCTCCTGAACGCATGCTCTTCTGATGGTTCTCACCTTCTAAAGCACTGCTTTTGGAATAGTTAAAATCATGTGTACTCGCTTTTCAAAAGGATTCTTCAGATCATTGTCACCATTCTAGGTCTACCTGAAATGTCCATGACAAGGAAACCGCCTGTTGCAGGGTTCTATGTGGAGTGTTCCTCAGAACAAACCAAAGAACATGGCCTGACAGGACCTCAGTCAGGGTGGTTTAGAGACATTCCAGTATCAGAGACTGCTCACGGAGACTTCATTTCACACCAGCCTGAAAATACATAAACCCACCATTTCACTGCAAGATTCTCACAAACGAGACTTAACACTGCTCTCTCTCTCTCTCTCTCTCTCTCTCTCTCTTTCTCCCTGTCTTCCTCTCCCTCCCGTCCTCTCTCTCTCCTAGGGTTTTCCTTTCTCTTACACCTACAGGTAAATTCATCAAGATTGAGAAACAGGGGGAAAGACAGAGCGAAAGAGAGAGAAAGAGAGAGAGACAAAGAGGCAATAACTAATTCAGTCTCTTACACACACACACACACACACACACACACACACACACACACTCACAGAGAGAGAGAGGGAGAGACAGAAAAAGACAGAATAAGAGAGAAAGAGAGACAGATAGAGAGACAGAGAGAGTGACAGAGAGAGACTACAAATCTCATACAGTCTCTTGCTTACACACACACACACACACACACACACACACACACACACACACACACACACACACACACACTGAAATCCATTCAGCAGGGCTGCAGCTGCTGTTTTGTAACTCAGGTTGGCTGTAAATGTGAGACACAGTGCAGGTTCTGATGATAATGCTCCATCACTCAGTGCGTAACTCTTTGCAGAACAGCAATCACAAGGACTCTCAAGACCAGGCCGCTCAGGAGCTTTCATTCAGAGGACCTTAGGGAGCTGCTCATGATCATCAAAAACCAAATACACAACTAATAACTTTACTGATTTTTATCTTTTCATTTCTCCAAGCTGGTTTTATCTCTCCCTCTAAATGTTCGGTGCTTTTATCTCACTCTTTCTCCCTTTGTCCGTTTCACTCTCTGTTCTTGTGCGAGTCTACAAGGTTAAACTTTTTTTTTATGGTTGTTATATAATTATAGCAGAGCGAAGAGAAGAGACGCGTCCTCAGTGTCCCTGAAGTGGATGGCTAAAGCAGAGCGTGTATAATCACATATCCCATTTCAGCTTGGACACTTGAAGATATTAGTTTTGCAGGTTTCTGCTTGCAATCTGCACGACCCATACACACCAGCCTGAAGAATTCAATACCACAAAAATAAATAAATAAAAAATTCATTCCCGGTTCTGAATAAATACAGCAATGAGCAATAATTCAGGACATCAAACAATTGCTGATGCGGCACGACACAACTACTCCATTACCAACGCCCTACAGAAGCACCAGGAAATAATGGCTCGCAGTTCATCCGAGGTCTCGAGTACAACTAGAAACTACATCCAAAAATATTCCCTTAAAAAAGAAGCCAGTGACAAGTCCGACCAGGAATCGCAAACCACACAAACTGTTCATGTTCATCAATGTGCAAATACATTCTGCGATGGCCTGGCGAGCTGTATAGGGTGTACTCTGCCCTCGCAAGGAGTCGGCTGGGATGGGTGCCAGCCTACCCGCGACCCTAATTAGGATAAAGCGGTTATAGAAAATGAACTAAACTGAAAGTACAGTATAGTAAATAAATATATCCAATAAACACACAAATAGGAAATAAATAGCTCAAAGGATATGAATGAACCAGCCATGTATGTGCAGAAATCAAAATATAGACCAATCAAATAATAATTCTGAATAAATATTACATTCACAGATTCACTCAGATACATTACACTTTAATATAGGCCAGTCTATAAAGTTGCTCCATTCTTTTCTCCTTTTCTCCATTCTTTTCTTTTATTGTTTAGTAATTTATACTATTTATGTATCTATTTACTTATTTACTTATATAATATATGTATGTGTGTATGTTTGTACTTGTATCTATTTTTGCACCCCCTACTGATAGTACCTCAAGAGCCTGTAACAGTGAATTTCTCCATTGTGAGATTAATAAAGCTGTATCTTATCTTATCTTATCTATTTATGCCGCTTTAATCGTGGCTCTTATGTGGGTTTATTATAAATCCTGTTATTAATCCTGTAATAAACCTGTGAATCTAATCATCTCCTTCTCGCGGAGGTGCACCTCCTTCCCCGTTTCTGCTCACAGTCCTGCAGTTGTCGAGGAGCTCAATCAGCGTTCCATCAGTCCACACTCCGTAATCCCACCTTCAGTAAAAATAAGCTCGATTTTCAGATTTATGTTTTAACCATGTGGCACATTTTCCAAATCCATCAGTCGGTAATTAAGTTCAATTTAAACTGTACCTTAATGACCAGCCGAATCCAGAGTCGCGCTC
>CM045735.1:60839748-60844748 GCA_024760905.1 Plotosus lineatus | reverse complement strand
ACAGAGCCGTTTCAGCAGGCAGGTAGTACCTCGTCTCACACAGTCTGAAGTAGAAAATCCTCTCCAGCAGTCGGAGGTCAGTGAAGCACATTCTCTACACTTCTAGAGCTCCTGAAAATCGTGGCTGGGAAAAGAGGCGGTGCTGCAACAATGCCCTCTTTGTCCTACACCAACACCGTAACACACCAGCCAAACCTTTGATTCCCAGCCAAGACAAACCACTGGGTTACGGGCCCTGTAGCCAAACATTATGCTTGCGCTTAATATTCTGCAGTCTGTGTGCATTTTGCCTTCTGTCAATCAGCACAGCGGGCCACTGAAGGACGACGGGGCCATTATTTCATCCCACTAAATAAGTACAGGAGCCACTTTATTATGACTGGAAATTTATTCACACTGACAAAACAGCCAATCCGATGATAAGCCTTGCAGGGGGAGTTGGTGGTGGGAAAGAGTCAGAGAGGGGAGGAGCCACTGAAATGATTAATTATCAATCAGGATGGATCGGTTTGATTTCTGAGTTAATGCTGATGAGTGGTTAAACTTTAATCGTGTTTAATAGATAGCACCATGACGGCTGTCCTGAACTCATGCCACCGTATCAGCGGAATGCAGACAGTGCATCGGGGGTCGAATACAGTTCCCCTGAGATTGCTTTGTGTAACATGAACAGAGGTGCATGCGGCTGTCAAAGTAAATGTGATGTTCTACTGCTGTGGACACTTCATGGACAAGCCAAGCACATGACAAGTCATGACAGTGCTGTAATACCGTGTCTGACCTACATGGGTGGTTTGTTGTGGGCAAAAAGTAGAAAAAACTGAAGAATATGACAACATGGAAACTATGAAAGAAAAAGAGTGAGAATGTTTAATCAAGATGTTCAAAGAAAAGATGTAGAGGAAAGAAACGGTTTACGGTGTAAAATATTCTTCTGCATCTCACACTGTGATTAGCATCCAAAGCTTCCGCCATCTACTGGATTGGAATATTACTGCATACGTTTCTCTCTGTGTTTCCCCTGATGGTACTAAGTACTCAGTGCTTGCTGAAGGGAAGTGCTCACCCTCTGAACAGAAGACATCACAAAACCACTTCACTGAAATCCAGATTCATTTCCTGAATTATCCATCCAGATGTGCAAGAAATGTTACACAGGACATTATGTGATTATTCATATGATTACCGATTCTCGTTCAACATCCAATTTTCCAATAATCACTCTCACAATAAACATAAATAAAATAAACACATACGGACAGGAACTGACCTTGTATCAAGTCAGGAATAGATTAGGCGTAAAAAAATTTCAGGGCCGAAACAGAATAAAGCAAAAAAGAAAACGATTAAATGAAACCTGCAAATAATGACAAAATCAAGGTTGTCAGACTGGGGAAAAGTGGCTTTAAAGCTTGCGAGCACCTCCAACCGAGCAGAGAAGGGAATCCTGAAACACACACACACACACACACACACACACACACACGCACTCCACTCTCAAACACACACACACACTCCACTCTCAAACACGCACTCCACTCTCAAATACACACGCACGCACTCTCAAACACACACACACGCACTCCACTCTCAAACACACACATGCACACACTCCACTCTCAAACACACACACACTCCACTCTCAAACACACACACACACACACACACACACACACACACACACACACACAGACACACACTCCACCCTCAAAAACACACTCCACTCTCAAACACACACGCACGCACTCCACTCTCAAACACACACACTCCACTCTCAAACACACACACACACACACACACACACTCCACCCTCAAAAACACACTCCACTCTCAAACACACACGCACGCCTCCACTCTCAAACACACACACACCACACACTCCACTCTCAAACACACACGCACGCACTCTCAAAACACACACACATCTCAGCTGTGTGTTTAATGACGTCTGTTGTGTGTACATCACATCAAAAGGGGTGAACATGAACACACACACACACACACACACACACAGTCATGTCCAATTTCAGGCAGTTTGGTTGGTTAAAGTGTATTCAGTGTCAATAAGAGTAATAAAAGACTGAGCAGCTGCTCAAAAAAAATAATAAACATTATACAGTTATAGTTGAAATATAATTATTTTCCTCAAACATAAACAACAAAAACTCAAAATTACAACTTTATATTTACATTAATATTCTGAACCAATTCACACTGACATTCCTTGGGCTTTTTACACTCGAGCCATAGTAGCTCATCAGGCTGTCATTAGAGCAGCGATAATAACTCATTCTCTCAACACCTCTCTTATTCTCTCTCTCACTCACTCACTCACTAACGCACTCATTCGCTCTCACTCATTCTCTCTCTCTCTCTCTCTCTCTCTCTCTCTCGCTCACTCACTAACTCACTCATTCTCTCTCGCTCACTAATGCACTCATTCTCTCTCTCTCTCTCTCTCTCTCTCTCTCTCTCTCTCTCTCGCGGTCTCAGTCATTCTCTCTTTCACTCATTCTCTTTCTCTCTCTCGCTCTTTCTATCTCACTCATTCACTCTCTCACTCACTTACTCACTCATTGTCTGTCTGTCTCTCTCTCTCTGTCTCTCTCTCTAACTCGTTCATTCTCTCACTTACTCAATCATCCTCTCTCTCTCTCTCTCTCTCTCTCACTCATCCTATCTCTCTCACTAATTCTCTCGCTTTCTCTCTCACTCACTCATCCTCTCTCTCTGACTCATTCTCTCTCTCTTTGTCACTCACTCATTCTCTCACTCACTCACTCATTCTCTCACTCAGTCGCTCTCTTTCTCTCTCTCTCTCTCTAACTCACTCATTCTCTCACTCTCACTCACTCATCCTCTCTCTCTCTCACTCACTCTCATTCTCTCTCACTCATTCTCACTCACTCATTCATTTTCATTCACTCACTCATTCATTCTCACTCACTCTCTCTCTCTCTCTCTCTGACTTGCTCATTCTCTCTCTCACTCGCTCATTATCTCTCTCACTCACTCATTATCTCTCTCACTTGCTCACTCAGTCATTCCTTCTCTCTCTCATTCGGTCACACTCTCTCATTCTCATTCTCTCTCATTCTTTCTCACTCATTCTCTCTCTCACTCATTCTCTCTGTCACTCACTCTCTCTCACTTTCTCTCTCGCTCTCGCTCCCTCCCTCACTCACTCATTCTTGCTCTCTCACTCACTCATTCTCTCTCTCACTGACTCTCTCTCCCACCCTCACTCACTCACTCATTCTCTCTCTCTCTACCTCACTCACTCATTCTCTCTCTCTCTACCTCACTCACTCATTCATTCTCTCTCATTCTCTCTCTGAAGTTGATATTTTTGTTTAAACTTGTCTATGCTGAAGTCATTTATTAATCTGTAAATTATGAGGTTGAGCCCCGCCCACCTCCCTGTGAAAGAGTTGTTACTATAGAAACAATTAGGTAAATCACAATAACACTTTGACCAATCGAGGTTTCAGTGATAACTGGAGGAATTTATCTGTAATTTACAGCGGATGGTTTTGTCTGTACTGAAAGACGCCTGCTTCAATAACACGCATTGCAACACAAAGTGAGTGTGACCTGCCAGAAGGTGAAACCTCAGAGAGTTTTATTGTTGTTTTTGCTCTTTTTTCATGAAAAAAAATGCAAGTTTTGGAAAAAAGAAACTTGACCCACAATATTTGATAAATTTGAAAATGTCTGTTTTTAATAAATTACTTGAGTCTCGATCATCCCAACACTACAACCGAGTCACGCTGGAAAGCTTTTGATGGAATCATTAAACTTATTTAAATAAATCAATTTACTGTCGAGATGGTTTTGTAAACCTTTTATACACACACACACACACACACACACACACACACACACACACACACACACACACACACATATACATACACAGGGATCCCTCGCTACTTTGCACTTCAATTCATCAGGCTTCAGCCTTATTATAAGCATTTATAGTGTTAAATGTGTATTTATTGATATTATATACACATTGTACATATAAGTCAGTCAGGGAGGGGTTGATCCTACTTCGCGGAACTTGACGGTCGCACGAGGGGGGGCGTGTCTCGGTCCCAATTAACCGAGGAAAGTGAGGGATCCCTGTACACTTACATACATACAGACATCATACATACATCATACATACATACACAAGATCTCCATCCATGTGTCCATTTACGGCACAGACACGCACTAGTTTCAATATTATCTTTATTACAGAAACAGAAGGTTGTGGGGAAGAGAGTGAAAATCTCATTCATGACAGAAATGTACTCAGTTCAACAACAAACTTTAAGTCAGTCTGTCTTCCTTTCGGCTTTTTCGATTTTACTCGGGAGTTGCCACAGCGAATCATCTGATTCACATGTTTGATTTGGCAGAGGTTTTTACGTCGGATGCCCTTCCTGACACAACCCTTTTTAGCAAGGGACAGAAACACGCTGCTGACTTTTCAGTCTACTCTTTACAAAAGTCAGCAATGGTTCTTTTACATCCCAGGTAGCTGCTGGGGGGACACGACACAGTGACAACCTTGTGGAGAGTGGGACTCGAACCACCAACCTTTGGATCAGTGATGCAGCGCCCTATACCACTAGACCACCACTGCCCCCTAACAATCTTTAAGTGGCATAAATAACGTCCCACCGCTCTTCATCATTTAATATTACACTACAGCCCCCTGGAGGACACCGTAGGAACTACAGCTTTAACACTATTATGTATTATTAATGTATTATGTATTATTAAAAACTAAACTTAAAAAAAACTTGCTCACCGGCCAGGTTTAAGTAATTAGCTCAAGTTTATTGTTATTAATGTATTTATTACGATATTTCCCTATCTCAGTGAATAAATATTTAGAGCATTAGAACAGAGTTCTTACCTGCGAGTGCTCCTCTTATCCATCTCCAACACCTCAGACCTCTCCACCTTCTCTTTCATCAATTTTTTTGAGATTCGCTCTCTCAATTCCT
>CM045735.1:60789748-60837248 GCA_024760905.1 Plotosus lineatus | reverse complement strand
TATTGACAGAAGCTGACATTCATTTGAATGCATTAATCGACTTTGAACTATTTCTAATAGGAAACATTGTTTCACTTTTCGAACAAATTGGTAATTGATCACATTTATGGAATGAATTGCATTCGACCACCGACACTCCACTGTATATTAAATCCTTCTTTGGCTTGATAAAGTGTCAACATAAAAATAAATATAAAAGTTCACCTGGCTCACTTGAGTGACCATTTCCTCTTCCTCTTCTGCCTCCTCACCAAACGACAACAAACTGAAATTCCTGATTGGGAAAAATGAGAAAAACAGAGAGAGGCGGACCTTTAGTATTAATAATAATAATAATAAAGAAAACTTTAAATATGAATTTTTATTTGGTTTATCGCATCAGACATCAATGATCAGCTCTTCATCTTACATCGTTTTATTCACCAAACCACTTTATCCTAATCAGGGTTGGGGGAGATAGAATTATATATAATATATAGAATTATATAGAATATACAGTAATCCCCCGCCACTTCGCGTTTCCTACTTCCCGTCCCTGCAATATCGCGGGATTTCCCATTGGGAAATTAAAAAATTAAAGATTATTCAAAATTCACACACACTACAGCATTACATGTACATTCAACTACGCTACCCAACATGCTCTGTTCTCCTGCTTGCCGTGAGTGTTCTCTGATTGGCTGATCCTGATTGGTCGAGATTATATTTCCCAGCATCCAACACACCTTTCCTCCCACATGAAACAATGACTTTTATTGAGCTCAGGGGAAGCACTGGGGTGCTGAAAAAAATCGTGTTCACTGTAGTGGTGAGGGAAAAACAAAAAACAAAATCACTGGAGGCGTATCAACACGGAAACTGGTCGAGCACGGAGCTATTTATAGCGCACTGACAGCTAAGTAAATTCAGGTGCGCTCTCTGGATTTCGCCTGCGGGTAACAGCCAGGGCCCTCACCAGCACATGCAGTGTATGGAGAGAAAGCGAGTTAAACACCTGTGAGTTTGGACACTAACATGATACATACTAAAGCAAAGGCTCTGCAGGCGCCGAGGAGCCCCAAACCAAGCACCAGTGCCGCCAGTGATTCTCCTCCTTGACGTGGCTGTAGATTTGTTATTTATAAAATAATTGAGAAGTACCTGGTGTAAGGTGATGTTTCAGTTGAGAGCCAAAGTAAATTGAAACTTTCCACGGACAAAAATTTTAAATACATCAAAAGTTCATCTTTCAAAGCAAAATTTTCCACATGACCAGGTTCAAATATCTATAAACACAATATATCCATGAAAAATATTCATTTAAGAAATAACCACTTATTTCGCCGATTTTCAACCGATCACTCAGTGTTGCTGCTGCCACCAACGATAACTCCCCAAAACACCCAATAAACCACCCAACCACCCACGACACCACCCGCTCAACGACTCACTTTGTTGCTCTGGACTGTGATTTCTTTCCCTCCTGTTTGCCATCTTTGTTTTTCTTTCTGTTGCCTCGTACATTGCGAGGTTCGATGTCATCAAAGGGACAATGTAAAACCTGAGGAAGAGAAAAACGGCCACTTTAAAAGCATCACTCGGGTCTGAAACCAGGCGATCGGCTCCAGAGGTCAGATGTGAATGTACCTCTGTGGATCTGATCTTGTGCGGTTTCAGTGGTCGCTCGTTACTGTCGCACTCCACCTCTGCTAAACGTAACATGTTGTACAGCGTGTCCCCCGTCACCTGGAACCAGGAGCTGCTTTTATTCCTCATCGCGAAAGCACATAAATACTCAAACACTCATAACAGTCACATAATGCCAAGGGCTGCCCGAGGACGTGCTTTCACATGAAGCACACCAGAGGCCACACAATGAAACACAATCTTTACTTTCCAACTGTAAGTTCTGAGGTTTTCCTGAAGAAATTCACCCTTTATTTCCTAAACAGTTTCAGGGATATTTTCACTCAATACCGTAAATTGAAGCTAAAAATTAAACATTGTAATCTTGATGGTTTACTTTAATTCCACTTGCAGAGGAGACACAGCACCACCTACACTGTCCAGATACTTATGCACATTGTTAAACACACATCATAAATTGATTCATTGGCTGCATTTGTGTGTGTGTGTGTGTGTGTGTGTGTGTGTGTGTGTGTGTGTGTGTGTGTGTGTGAGCGAGAGAGAGAGCGAGACCTTTCCAAATATGGTGTGTTTATTATTAAGTTCATCCGCTCGCCCCAGAGTGAAGAAAAATTGACTGCCATTATCGTGAGGTCCAGCATTCGCCATCGCCACCAAACCTCGTCTGATGAAGCGCAACCTGGAGTGGAACTCATCCTGTGTGCACACACACACACACACACACACACACACACACACACACACACAGTGTTCAAATATGCAGCATGATGAAGCATAAAGAAGAGCTTATATGTGACAGCTGAAAGCTATACAGGCCTCCTTCTTCTGTTCCTTTCGGCTGTTCCCTTCAGGGGTCGCCACAGCGAATCACCTGCCTCCATTTCACCCTGTCCTCTGCATCTTCTTCTCTTACATCAACTACCTTCATGTCCTTCTTCACCACATCCATAAATCGTCTCTTTGGTCTTTCTCTAGGCCTTCTGCCTGGTAGTTCCAACCTCAGCATCCTACTACCAATATAGTCACTATCCCGCCTCGGTACATGTCCAAACCATCTCAATCTAGCCTCTCTGACTTTGTCTCCAAAACGTCTTACATGTGAAAGCTATACAGGCCTTGTGTCATTTATTATTATTACCAACAGGTAAACAGTCCATACCCATCTCACCTTAAAAGGACGGCCATAAATGGACTCCCCACCGGTCCCAGTACCTGTCGGATCACCTCCCTGAACAATGAAATCTGGAACCACGCGGTGGAATTTGGTTCCATCATAATAACCTGTCAGAAGAATGAAATCAGGTGATCACAGTAAACAAAGAGTACAGTGTGCGCGCGGTAAACCTTTCCCATGTACTCTAATTAAAAATCGAATGATTTTAGGGGTGTGGCTCGTGTTGTGCTCTGTGGAGGTCAGTTTTCCATGCTTAGTTGTAAAGATGTGAAACTGCATAAAGGTGTGTGTGTGTGTGTGTGTGTGTGTGTGTGTGTGAGAGAGAGAGAGAGAGAGTTACCTTCCATACAGAGTTGAATAAAATTCCTGCAGGCTTTCGGAGCTTCTTTCGACCAAAGCTCTACATCTATATCACCTGCTGAGGTTTTTATTAAAACCTGACAGGAAGCATATAGTGATAATCATTCTTCTGTTATTATTATTTTTTTATTTATTTTTTTGCTTATATTTACCCTATTCTTCGTTAATTATACAACTGCTACTGTGTTCAGCTAATCTTAAGCTAAAAAAATATGTTCACAAATCTCCATGCGTTTCGTTAATAACTCACCTTGCCGTTGGTTGGCGGCTCTTGAATATAAATGTTACTCATTTCGAATGTTTACTGGTTATTAAATTAATGTAAATAAAAATAAACACACTGCTAAACAACAAACCTCACAGAACTGCGTTAGTCTGTTTATGCTTTACTGTTCAAATCGGAAATACTGCCACATTCAATAAATATAGTCAACTACATGTGGAATAATGAGAAATAAAGTTTTTAACATCTTGTTACTGCACTAGATGTCATTTCAAGGGTCATTTAGGATTATGTTAGATTTCACATTTACTGTACAGTACTGTATTTCCTTTCCACAACATCCGGAACAAATTTGATGAGCCGCTACCTTCTGATAATATACTGACATCTCGTGGCCTGGAGCTATAGACGTTTTCGTCTGTAGAACGAAATATATTTTTTTAATTGCTTTAATAACCAGATATTTACATTTATAAAATAAAAACACCGCTTTAAGAAAACGGTACTTTTGGTATTTCTCCTTTCAGGTTTAAAAAAAAAAACATTCGACCCTTGTGTAGTTGTACTGTTCGTGGATGTCAATGTTTCCTATCGGATTCACTTATGTGACGGACTGAGACAATTCCGGAAGTTCTGCTGTTTACCGAAGATTCGAGTAATTTCGAATTAATGGCTCTTCCAGGTTTTGTTTTTTAAACAAAATTTCATTTATTACAGTAGAAGTTTTCTATAGCTTTAATGAATTAATAAGACTTTTGATGTTGTCGGTTGAAAATGTGCTCAATAGACAGCGATATAAACCTGCAAACTTCACGGATTTGGCAATATGTTTTGTCCTTTTTAATATTTTGGAAAATATTTTATGTTTTGTAAATATGTGTCCATATTCTGTAGAAAGGTTTTAAAGATTTTAAAAAGAAAAATATAAAAGTCGAGATTGTTAGTTTAAATTCGTTCTCACGAATGGTACAGAAGAAAATATATAAATAAAAGTGCAGCTCACCATTGGAGCGATATTTAATTAAAAAAAAACAGTTGTCAGAAATTTGTTTTGGCAGGTGATTATTCATGTTTATAAGGAATAATAACTTAGCTCTGGTTATTAGAGTTCTGGGAGGCTTGTTGGGTTCACAAGAACAGTGTTGTGTTATAAGAGTTTTTCTAATTCGTACTGAAATAACAATAAGCTTTTATTAATTAGAATAATGTCCCAGCAGGTGTGAATAAGGACAATATCCGCGCTGGGTGTAAAAGATGTGGCTATCGTGAGTATTTCTGGATCTTGTTGTTGTAAATGTTTACATTGAAGTGTGAGAAGATAGTTTTGGGGGATTTTTATTGGTTTGTTTGTTTGTTTGTATTCTTTGTGCCTGCTCAGCTGGTCACCTCACATTCGAGTGCCGTAACTTTGTGCGTGTGGACCCGAGGAAGGACATTGTGCTGGATGTGAGCAGCACGAGCAGTGAGGAGAGCGAGGAGGAAGGACAACTGGTCCAGAGGGAGAAGATTCTGTGGAACAACTGTTCTAAAGGTGCAGAACAGATGACTGATCTTCTGCGTCTTAAAGAAGAGAACCGTCAACAACAAGAATATACAGAAAACTCTGAAAAACACTCTTCTTTAGCTTAAAAAATATTTGAATTGGTGAAAACACAGAAAATTTACTGTGTCCCTTCCCTTGCTAAAGGGTTGTGTCAGGAAGGGCATCCAACGTAAAAACCTATGCCAAATCAAATGTGCGAATCAGATGATTCGCTGTGGTGACCCCTGAAAAAAAGGGAAAAGAAGATGAACAGTTCATTCTTGAACAGAAGCTGAAATGTGTGTATGTGTGTGTGTGTGTGTGTGTGTGTGTGTGTGTGTGTAGATTCCCGAAAAGAGAAACATAAAAAGAGGAGTAAAGAGCGGTCACACAGAAAGGCAAAAAAGCGGTACGTAATCACACACTTTAATACATGTGGTACACTTTACATTTATGTACAGGGATCCCAGATCTCCGCTATTTAGCGGAATTCCGCAGTTTTACAATAGGTGGCACTGAAAGTGACTGGTGACCTTGAAACTAAGGCAAGGGCAATCAGACTGGCTAAGAAAATTTAAAAAAAGGCACAACTTCAGCACCAGAGAAAAGGAAAAGCAAAGGGAAAAAAGCCATTGAAAATACCAGCCAGTTCGACTGAAGTGAAAGCTTTCAAAAAACAAAAGCTGTGTCCAAAATTTGGAATTCACCATGTACATATGTATATATCAATTGTAACAGAGTTACATGTCTTTTATTGTAACACTTATATATCTTAGTTTCTATCTTTTGAAGTTACTTTTATTGATGAAGAGATTCTCTCAAACCTATTAAAAAGAATGAACTAAGGATACTTTTGTTGTACAAATTTGGAATTACAGTCGGGCCCCTACTTACGAGGACACCTGGGTACGAAATCCCCGGGTTACGAAGATCATTTTCCTAAGTTTCCGTCCCCGGGATACGAAAACAACCCCCTCGTATGAAAAGAAATTCAAACGCGCCGATCAAAATTTCACACGATGCAGGAGTTGCTCTCTCATTGGCTGTCTCTCAACATCCCGCTCCGCTGGCCTCCCAGATAGAGACAGGAGGAAGCTTCACTCTTTAGTTTTTAGTTTAGTTTTTTAAGTTGATTAATTCAGTAAGTGTTTAATAAATGTGGGCGCATTTGTGCTCATCTGGAATTCCGATCCCTCAAGGAATCAAGTTAAAGTTGAGTTTGGACCTCCCTGTCAAGTAGGGAATGGGCTTTGAATTCCACGTCTTGTGGGCGTGGCCCGCAGCGAGAGAGACAGGGGTGTGTGTGTGTGTGTGTGTGTGTGTGTGTGTGTGTGTATGTGCGTTAATAAAAAATGTTTAATAATAGTTTAATTAATGACTATGTTAATAAAATGGTTTAATATGTTAATAAAATGTTTAATTGGTTTCATAAATAACTTTCTTTTACTTTTAACACATATTTCATACAAAATTGGTGTACTTTTATCATTTTTTAAGGGTTTATGGGGTTTATCCAGTCCAAAGACAGGAGCCTTGGAACAAATTAGGCGTTTAAGATGTAAAATGCGACCCCTACTGACAAAATCCCCACATTACGAAAAAGGCTCTGGAACGGCATAATTTCGTCGGTAGGGGGCCGACTGCACTTATATTGATATGCTGATGGCAAAAACAATTAACAATGAAAACGATTTGTGGATACTGTTGTGCCGTCATGACACGTGATATAGATTACAGTATATCATGTCATATTACATCTAAACCATTGGTAAGTTATATTGCCTTTTTACAGAAATTCTGTATTAGAAGTTTCTTCCTAACCACCTTCAAATGGTAAATTGTCTTCAGCTTCAGGGGCCCTGTGGCCCACTTGATCCCCAGCTGAAATATATCATTTCCTCTAATTCTGAACCAGTTTCCTCTATTTTTTCTAAACCTCGCTGGGATCTGTGATTTAGATTTATTTATTATTTCAGGTCTCATTCATCCAGTGATGATGATGAAGAGGTGAGTAAAAAGAAAAAGAAGAAAAGCCACAAGAAAAAAGGCAAAAAGGAAAAGCGAGAGAAAGAGAAACGGCGGATGAAGAAGAGTAAGAAACACCGACAGGATGCATCTTCATCCTACTCGTCCTCCTCCTCAAACAGCTCGAGCAACTCCTCCGATACGGACTGAAGTTTTCCAACCAAACCATCCAACAAAAATAATCAGATCAACTGCTACAAGAAAACTTGACTATCAAACAGCAGCTTATGAGGCAGAGTGCAAAAGTTTGTGCACCCTTGGACTAGAGGGAGAGAGGACTCTACACTTTTGGGGTTTTCTGTCACCAACATTCCTTCAGTCTGGAACTTCCGGGATGTTTTTATTTTTATCCAAACATTGTACAGATGTGCAGACTCATGCTCTCAGCTGTCCGTGTGAATATGTTACTCTTTCAGCCATGAATTATTTTCATGGAATTAGTATTTTATTCTTTACTGTATTTTTCAGTGTTGTTCGATTTTATAGGGAAGTAAACAGATGAGAATTGTAACATTTTATTGATTAAAAATTGCTGTACTTTTATTCTCCAAGAAATAAAAGTAAAAATATTAGCTAGTGCGATTTATTTATTTCTTTATTTTAAATGATAAAAAACTTGAATTTAAAATCCCTCATACTGCTCTGACTGATTTATTACCCATCAGGCTGTTGAGATTTTGTCAGTGCCTGCTAGTGTTGCTGGGGGAACACTCATCACTCTGAAATGTCCAGGTTTCCTCTTTCATGTTCATAGGCTTGTCAGTTCCGTGATTTTGATTTTTTTTTTTTTTTTTTTTTTTACTTTGAAACTTTTGTGCAAGCCTTGTCCTGGAGAGCATCTGCACAGGTGAAGAGTTTCACCTCTCTGATGGCTGTTTTAATTTTTTAAAAAGTCCTGTATTGGAGTGACTTTCAGAGACACCACCACTGCTAGGGTGGAGTGATTTTTTTTTTTTTCCAAACCTCTGCTTTAGGTAGTTATAAAAACTTGTGAACATATAAAAGATGTAACCTGAAGGGAAGATTGGACAATTTGAAGCATATTGAGGTTCCATAATGGCCCTGAAAAAATGGAGAATATGGCATATATTGAACAAAATCTAAAAAAACAAACAACCCCCAAAGGTTAGCATAAGGAATACCATTATTTTATCTTGTGAAGTTAACGAGCAACATTACCACGAGGAGACCAATATCTTTGAACAACACAGAAATTGTTCATATAGAGCTATAAGATATGTCATGCCTTTGTGTCAAATTTTGGCATTTTCCATCTTGAGTCAAGGTCTACACAAATATAAAGCCATCACAATGTTAGGGACTGCATAATGTTTTGAGTAATTTTTTTTTCTTGTATATTTCAACTTTTGATAATGATTAAAAAAAAAAAACTTTCTATACAGTTCAGTAAATTATGTGCTACAGAAATGAAATTTGTACAATATTTTGAGGGTGCACATCCAGCTGAAAGGTAGTACTGAAACTACGATCAATTGAAACTGCTGTATCTGATACAGTATTGTTGCTGTGCTTCATGGTTACGTTTTTAGATGGTAGTTGATGTTTTCTGCTGTTCAGAGTTGCAATGACTGCCCATGTGGTTTGGGATAAAGAATGCTCCATCATGTACTCGTCATGTCCACAGTTAGATTTTTTTTCTCTTTTTCAGGGGTCGCCACAGCGAATGATTCGTACGTTTTATTTTTCATAGCTTTTTACGTTGGATGCCCTTCCTGACACAACAATTTAGCAAGGGACAGAAACACGCTGACGGCTTTGCAGCTGCTCTTTACGAAAGTCAGCAATGGTTCTTTTACAGGAACCTCTCACCATAGACAGTGAGAGACATGGCCCACCTTTGATAACCCAGTTAGCTGCACTGGGGGGGGCAGTGACAACCTTGTGGGGACTTGAACCTCCAACCTTAGGATCAGCGATCCAACGCCCTATACCACTAGACCACCACTGCCCCTGTACTTGTCATGTCCACAGTACCATCTTGAAATCACGCGACCTAACAGATGAGCTGACGAAGGTTGTTGACCCTGTAATTCAACGCAACACTTTCTTTGGCCATCTAAAAAACCTCTTGATAGAGATGCTCACTGATCAAAGAGTTGATATACGTGAGTTAGCTGTGTGACGCATTCTTAAAGTCAGAAAGCAGCCACATACAAGTAAAGTGAGGTCTTTTCACATACCAGTCCTCAACTTTGACGCTACCACCTACATAGAAATGATCAATTGGCAGAACAACCTCATTATAGAACCGCCATTAACAATGAACATTGCTGATGAGATGTTGTTAACCATGATTGGAGAGGATGAGACACAAACAGTAGAATTCAAAGGCTACCCATGCCACACTCAGACCATTGAAAGGAACATGAAGATGGTTACAGAAGCGTTAGAAGCTGTGTATGGTCCTCAAAGTCGTGATGGCTTTGTTCACGTGTACCTCCAATCAAAATCAAAAAAATGCCAAAGTTTGACACTAAACCTTAGCATAATTTATAGATCAAAGATACCGTGACAGTTTTTATTATAGTGGCACCTCTACTTAAGTGGGGCTGGTGGTGTAGTGGTTAGGGTGCTGCGCTCATGATCGGGAGGTTGTGAGTTCGAATCCCACTGAGACCCTCACTGTGCTAAGACCCCTGGGCAAGGTCTGAACTACAAGTGTGCCTCTGTTCACCCAGCAGTATAAATGGGTACCAGTAAAATATACTGGGAAGGTAACCTGCGATGGACTAGCGTCCTATCCAAGGAGAGTTGAACTCCTGGTTGCTTC
The DNA here is from genome assembly GCA_024760905.1 of Plotosus lineatus. Taxonomy (NCBI): domain Eukaryota; kingdom Metazoa; phylum Chordata; class Actinopteri; order Siluriformes; family Plotosidae; genus Plotosus; species Plotosus lineatus. The sequence goes on along the minus strand of CM045735.1, from coordinate 60,827,527 downwards.
ACGCTACAGATACCAGGGATAAGCACAGGCCTGATGAGCCACTAGGCTCGGGTGTAAAAACCCAACAGACTTTACCAGACCTCTACTTACGAAATTAATCCGTTCCAAGGGCGAGCTCATAAGTGGAAACGTTTGTGAGATGAAACAAAATTTCCCATAGAAAACAATAGAAAACCAATTAATCTATTCCAATCCCTTCCCAAACTCATATAACCTGACACAAACATGTATTTTTAATGTAATATATTTAAGATAAACATGTAACAATAAACATTTCATAATAATAACACATCTACAGTAATATTAATAATACTGGAATTCACAATAAATAATAATAAGACAAGAATAAACAATAAGTCAATACTGTAAACTGGTGGACCAGCTTTATAGGTGTGATTGCGCATCCTCTACACTAGATGGCAGTGGCGCTCTCACTGCCGTCCAGTGTAGAGGATGGCAGTGAGAGCGCCACTGCCATCTAGTGTAGAGAATGCACAATCACACTTATAAAACTGGCAGTGGCGCTTTCACTGTTTTCTGTTGGTGTGGGGAAAAAGCACCTAGCAAAGGATATGAAGTTCAGTAAATACTATTTACAGTACAGTCTCGCGCAAGGTGCTTGGGGGGGGGGGGGGGGGGTTCTTCCTGTAGGGAGCATCACAAAATAATTGAGAAGCACTGCACAAGATGTTCTCGGAGCACAGAAGAATACATGCGGAAGTAATACAAGGCTATCAACCCGGAAAAGCCATTTCCCTTGCAGAGCTCGTAAGTCAAAAATTTGCTCGTTTGTTGGGGCTGATTTTTGGTGGGATCGAAGTGCGTATCATGGAAAATTCGTTATTAGGGACACTCGTAAGTTGAGGTACCACTGTATTTGCAATTCTGCTGGACTGTGTTGGTTAACTTTGCAAAAATAAAATAACTGTATTTCGCATGCTAACCTTTGTTTTTGCCATTTTGTAATTTTGTTCAAAATATGCCATATTCGCCATTTTTTCAGGTCTATTGTGGAACCTCAAGATATGCTTCAAATTGTCCAATTTTTTTTCCACGTTACTTCTTCAATATGTCCACAAGTTATTATAACTATCCAAGGTAGATTCAGTATTTGAAAAAAAAAAAAATCACTTCACCCTAAGCACCGCAGAACATTCCACACCTGGAACCTGGACACGGGTGCCATGGTTTCAGAGGTGTGTGTGTGTATATCCTCAGTGGAGGTGAGTTGTTTATTCAGTGTCTGTGTTCAGGTGTGTCGTTCCACTGACGTTTTACAACACAAATAGATTTATTATACAGTATGCTACAAGACGTCACACAATTTATTATCCTCCAAAAAAGGACTTTATTTCCCGACACAGTTGTGAAACATGACTGTAGGCTCACAGTGATGAGCAGAGACACAAATGGATCAAAGAAAATAAAACGAGGGTACAAACACTGAACAGGGTGAAGAACCCTGTTATAAGAAAGCATTAATCCAGGCATGTGAATCAACAGGGTAGAACTGGAAGAACCTTTAATTCTCCACTGTGTTCATTGTGAGAAACCTGCAGGTCCTGAGTTTAGGAATCACCAAGGTTATGCTGTGATATGGTTCTGAATATAACCATCAAACATCTAACAGAGATACCCTGAAACAACTTTCTTTTTCCGGGAGTGTTTGTATTAACTGCATACATGGTTGGGACAGACAGAATTACTGCTTAATTACCTACAACCAGTCAGAGTTCCACATAGAAATTTATGAGGCTTATAACTCTGAACTGTCCATTGACTCTCGAAAGAACACTCCTGTTTAGTGAATGGCTGAGGTGAGAGGTCTCAGAACAGGACTGTCCCAGAGTTGTACGTGGATCCTTTTAGGCAGTGGTCCCCCACCTTTTTTTCATCACGGACCGGTCAACGTTTGACAAATTTACCGCGGACCGGGGGGGGGATAGGTGTCCATAGATTGTTTGTATTGTAAATATAACATTTACAGTAGGCCCTTGACTATTCACGGTTTTGCACCCACGGTTTGAGTATTCGCTGACTGCCGAGCAACCGGCACGTGATTCAAATTCAGCCAATGGCTGTCCTCCTTTCTCCTGATTGGTTGAGCTGATGTCCCGCCCCTTTTTCCTCATTCGTGCACAAGTTGTCAATGAGCCTCGTTTTTTTTGTGTGTGTTTTAATTACCAGTTAAGCTCTATGATACTACGCAAACGCTGTGCGTCTTCTCTGGCTAAGCGAGAGAAAACGCTGGATGTCTCTTCTGAAGAAATAAGACTTTCTACTGAGAAACGACGGTTTTCTCCGAACTGTTGTATTAAAATCTTTTTCAATTATTATTCCAGTACAGTACCTAGGGGGCAGTGGTGGTCTAGTGGTATAGGGCACTGGATTGCTGATCCTAAGGTTGGGGGTTCAAGTCCCACTCTCCACAGGGTTGTCACTGTCTCCTCCCCCCCCCCCCCAGTGCGGCTAACTGGGTTATCAAAGGCGGGCCATGTCTGTCACTGTCTATGGTGAGAGGTTGATGTAAAAGAACCATTGCTGACTTTCGTAAAGAGGAGCTGCAAAGTCGTCAGCGTGTTTCTGTCCCTTGCTAAAAAGGGTTGTGACAGGAAGGGCATCCGACGTAAAAACCTCTGCCAAATTAAACGTGCGAATCAGATGATTCGCTGTGGCGACTCCCGAGTAAAAGGGAAAAAGCCGAAAGGAAGACAGACAATTCCAGTACAGTACTTAAGTTCATGTTTATGCGTGTTATTAAACAATACCAAAAGGACTTTATTACAGTTCTCTTCATGTACTTTTACATTGAACTTAGAGTTACGTCTCCAAGACGGCGCTGCCCAGAGGGCGATGTCGCGGCGTTCTCAGAGTCAAATTGTTTCTTTGTTCGTTTTAATTTGTTTTATTTGTTGTTTTGTTTGCTCATGTTTTGCACTATGCTCGTCTACGACCGGTCGACTCTACTACAGCTATAAGATCAGAGTGTCTTTGGGCGTGTATAACTAAGCACACTCAACTGGGGTGCCGTCCCCTTGTGGGTTACATTTTAGCGCTCAAATAACCGACATACTGTCCAGTATAACCGAGAGAATCTTTTTCAACATAAAAGATTAAAAAAAAATAAAGATCGTTCAGACTCAGATAATAAATAAAACGGAAATAATTAATTTTTTTTTTTTCTGAGGACCGGTGCCAATTGAGCCAAGGACCGGTACCGATCCGCGGGCCGGTGGTTGGGGACCACTGCTTTAAGGCACTATCTCAGATAGAAAGTTGAAGGACATTTTGTTTTTCCATTCACAGCATTTAGCACAAACTCTTATCCGGAGTGATTACAATTTTTTTTTTTATACAACTGAGGGTTGAGGGTCTTTGTCAAGGGTTCAACAGCGGTGATAGCAACGATTGAACCGCTGACCTTTGGATCGGTAACCCATCACCTTATCTACTACACCACTACTGCACCCTTTCTAAGCTGGGTGTATGAAGTGAATGTGTGTGATACAAACATTGTTTTCTTAAAATCAAGAACCTGCCTGGAGTTTTGATCTTAATACACACACAAAGAAACAAGTTCTTCAAAGGTTCGTTTTGAAAAACGGGTACATTTAATTAAAGTTATAACTGACTCATGCTCAGGAAGTCTTTTTGAGAACTGGTTCGAGATCAGTCATGTGTGCGCTCATGCTCTGGGCCCAGTTCCAGGAAACCAGTGTTATCTTATCACTTGCGTAATTAGAAACAAATGCCCCGACAACCAATTTAACAACATGGAAGAAAAACATCTTCTGTGTTTGTGCGTTTACAGTAAAACCAGTTTCGATTAATTTATCATACAGTAATGCGTTTACTCTGGGCGGCCACTTTATTAGGAACAACCAGGAGGTACTGAGCTGAGTAACTCAAATAACCAGCCAGTGCAGCCAGGTTGAGCAGAAGAGCATCTCAGAACCCAGGACAGCATACGGTTCCAGACAGAACCCCAGGTTCGACCATCGTCTATCTGGAACAGAACCTGAGATTTCAGCTTTCACGACTCACAGAAACATCAGACGATCAGACTGTAAAGTTCTGCTCGTAGTCGTGCCTCCTGAGACACCTTTCTGCTCACTGTGGCTGTACAGAGATACTGTCTGGCAACAATAAGCACACTGTAGTCAAACTGGCTTCAGTCCACGTAAAACAGAACGTTCTGAACCAACAGTGTCTTATTATGTGAAAGAATTCCAAAAGGAAACTTTTCAAGAACGTAAGAGCCTTTAATCCTCCACTCAACCATTAAAGAACCTCTAAAGAACCTTTCTTCATTTGAAAAGGAAACCTCAGCTCAGTATTTTGTTTTTCAAATCTTTCTGGAGTTTAACATTTATTTCATATATATATATATATATATATATATATATATATATATATATATATATATATATATGTGTGTGTGTGTGTGTGTGTGTGTGTGTGTGCGTATAAGGGTTCTTTAATGCTTCTTGAAAGGTTCTTACAGAAACCCGAAGCAGTTAGATCCACACTGAATCGTATGTCTTTCTGCATTATTGCAAGAAAAGCTCTTGGATTTTTAAAGGTTCTATTTATGGAACAGGAAATCACTTTGCTGTGGGTTCCTAAACAAACCTTTAGGAATGAAGAGCTTGTGCAAGTGTTCTTCATATTAAACTCCATTAAAGTGCTGGCTGGTTATGTAATAATTAGTTGTAAATTCGTCTGATTATTTATGTGTAATCATAGGAGAATCTGGGCGTGTCTGAGCAGGTAAATGAGTACCTGAAGGCAATGTGATGGTTGGTGTATTATCACTGAGTTATGAGGCCTCCTGTTTGTTTGATATTGAGGTGTAAAAGGTAATAAAGCTGCAATGACTTTGACCCCGGGCCAAATTCACCTGCTGCTGATAGATTCATGGAGTTTGCATGTTGTAAAAAGTTTCAACATGTGACTATAAAAGCACCATAAAAGACTCGTGTTTGCTGGAGACTCACAGAGCTGCTTATTCAGGTGCATCTTTCACCAGGTAAACTTTATTCTTCTGTCTTCATCCTGCGATCAGCCATCAGGCCTGAGTGGCTTGAAAAAACAGGTTTAAATTCACTGTGATAACACAGTGTCGATCGTGTGTGTGTGTGTGTGTGTGTGTGTGTGTGTGTGTAGCAGTGTGATGGAGTGTTATGACCGTGTCGAGCATGTGTATATATGTGTGTGAGTGTGTGTGTGTGTGTGTGTGTGTGTGTATAGCAGTGTGATGGAGAGTGTTACAACACCGTGTCGAGAGAGAGAGAGCGAGAGAGCGAGAGAGAGAGAGTGTGTGTGTATAGCAGTGAGATGGAGAGTGTTACGACACAGTTAGTGTGGAGCATGTGTGTGTGTGTGTGTGTGTGTGTGTGTGTGTGTGTGTGTATGCATGTGTATCGCAGTGTGATGGAGAGTGTTACAACACAGTTAGTGTGGAGCATGTGTGTGCGTGTGTGTGTGTGTGTGTGTGTGTGTGTGTGTGTGTGCGTATGCATGTGTATCGCAGTGTGATGGAGAGTGTTATGAATTTGTAATTTTGTCATTTTATGATTCTGCAATGGTGAAAAATTTGTACGTTGAATTTTGAACTCAACTTTATTTGAACAAAATATACAGAGATTATTAAATACTTAGAATTATGAATACACAGAGCACAACTCGTTTATTATACATTTTTTATTGATTTAAATATTTAAATTACTAATGTAGATAATATTTGCTCTATCACACACACACACACACATTTTGTTTTGTTTTGTTCTACTACTTAATTCAGTCTCCCCCAGAATTGGCTGAGATGGGCGCCAGCCTCCACGTGACCCTAATTAGGATTAAGCAGTTCATAAAATGAATGAATGTTTAATTGCGTGCTCTGTGTGTTTGTGTGTGTGTGTCTATCAGACAGTCAGAAGATGGAGGTGACGACTCAGCCTGGACCATTCGCTCGGTCTGACTTTCAGACTGGTTTGTTCGAGTGTTGTGATGATTGCGGGACATGTATGTTTTTATTGATTTATTGGTTTGTTTGTTGTTTGTCATTATGCCAGCACATTCCATCTGGACACTTACACTGTACTGTATACTGTTATATCTTGGAAACAACCAGCAACGCAGTACTCCGATTCGAGAATACTTTCCACTTGAGTTTAAAACATATTTCCTGTGTTCTGATTGGCTCGAACACTCAGAACAGGCGTTATCAGAGAGTATCAGTGACATCATTAAAAAAAAAATAAATAAAAATAAAAAAAATAAAAAAAAATAAATCTGAATTCGGCGACCTTGGGTAGGGCGGTGATGTAATTAATGGTTAATATATCCAGCTCAAAGCAAGAAGATCCTGGGTTCAAGTCCGGGGCTTGCTGAGGGGTTTGTGTGTGCAGGATGTTCTCCTTGTGATTGTGAGGTTTCCTTGGGATTCTCGAGTTTCTATTAAGATTAAATGGCTCAGTGAATGAAATGAAAATCACATTGATTAATTAAATCTGATTATTATACTTTAAAATGTTATTTCCATCAAACTCGACTTCCTTCAGTGTTCACACCGATCAGGGATCTTCACCTTCATACAGTGTTTCTCAATTATTTTCTGTGGCGCCCCCTCTAGGAAGAAAAAAAAAAGCATTTCACCCCAGCGAGCAACTACAAACAGTATGATGCGTCTATAAAATTATTAGCACACCGCTGCATAACGGTGGATCTTTATTAACATTAAAAACAAAAAAAGAAAGAAATATAGTTCAACTTACAATAAAGAAAAACTTCATTAAGATTTTTAAATCTGTAACAGAAAAACTTTGAATGTGCCTGACATGGAAAAAATACATCCTTATTTAAACTCATTCAACTTATTTATGTCTTAATATCCCCAGCTCTCTCCACCTTTCTCTTTGTTTCTGTGAGAAATGTTTCCGAGCGCCACTGCCAACTAGTGGAGTGGAGGTGCAATTACACTTAATTCTCGCACACGATTCCAGAAAAGTATGTTCCCCAAGGCCATACACACTCCCCCGGCATCACACCATGCCCACCAAGGGGGGGCGCCCCACTATTTGAGAAGTACTGCCTTAATACCAAAACCAGACCCCCCCAAAAAAAAAAGAAAAAATAATTAATTACAATGTCTCTGATATAATTTACTAAATCCAACATTTTAATCATATATATTTAATTCTTATTAAACTTTAACCAGATTCAGTGCAAGTGTCCTGTATATACTGTATTATATCCAAGATTTCCCAAAAAAATGAATAATTAACCAGTTCTTTCGGTCCCTCCAACCATCAGTGTCTCTCTTTGTTGCTCTCCCTCCATCCCTACATCTCTCTCTCTCTCTTCCATCAGTATTTCTCAATCCCTTCATTAATGTCTCTCATTCTCTTTCACTGCTTCTTCTCCCTCCCTCCATGTTAGTCTCTCAGTGATGACATGAAATTACAAGATAATCAGGACAGCAAATGGTTTCAAGTTAATCTTGTTAAATAATTATTTTACAGTCGGAAAAAGAAACTACTGTATTAAAAATGTGTCACAGAGATTTCAAAGTGTACTCTCTCTCTCTCTCTCTCTCTCTCTCTCAGGTATGTTTGGATGTTTCTGTCTATCCTGTCTGGGCTGTACCATCGCCAGTGATATGGGGGAGTTCTGTCTGTGTGGCCTGGGAATGCCCATGCGCAGTGTGTACAGAACCAAATACAACATCAAGGTCAGATATCCTGAACCCCCCCCAGAATGTACACTTCTTGAACAAGATTCTTTACTTCCGAAAGGTATTCCGAAAGGAAACCAGAATCAGAACAGAGGAACCTTTGTCGGGATTAGTTATGCTGAATACTCCATTATGATTGGTCACGTCCAAGCATTGCTGTTTTTATCATGAGCAAAGGCAGAAAAATATTATTTTAATCAATATTTGTGTAAAATGATGAATTTCTTTAGTACATACAGAATCCTGTCAGTGTTTATGATACACACCACACACTGAATGTTACATCAATGATGATTAATTTACAGGCGACTTATTATTATTATTATTATTATATTAATTCGTGTTGTTGTGGTTCTGGGTTCAGGGCTCCATGTTAAAAGACTACATGGTCGCTGGCTTCTGTTTACCCTGCGCAACCTGCCAGCTGAGGAGGGACATCGACAGGAGGAAGCAATTAGGAATCTTCTAAATGTCAGGAGGAGAGGACAGGTCCATCAAACTCCATTCTATAAAATACCTCCGAGGGAAGCCCTGCACCACCAACCCTGCGACCCCTCACTCTCCCCTTCACTCTCCCAGACCCTCTTCCTGACTGAAGATCAATAGGAGCTGTGATCCCCCCCACACACACACCTCAATGTTATGAATATAATGTACTTCAAATGTAAATGTGTGAAAGCTCAAATAAAAATGACAATAATTTTATAATTCCACTGTTTGTGTGTTTCTTAAACATCATAATCAGTTATGAATGTTAATATTCATGTTTATTTACCACAGCACTGGACTGCTAGATTCTGATTGGCTGAAACAGGTTTATAGTGGAACAGCTTCATTATCTGTGTATAATAAATACACTGTTCCGGTATCACCCATTTTCATCGCTGTATCTAAGACCCCAAGAACTATATGCAGGTTTCTGTTGAATATTTTATACAGCATGCTCTTATGATTGAGCTCCTACAATTAAAATGTTTTGATCATCTGATGTTTGACCTTGTCCCTATGCATAGTGTTCAGGCTATTTGTCAGGAACTGTGTGTGTGTGTGTGTGTGTGTGTGTTTGTGTGTGTGTGTGTGTGTGGGGGGGGGGGGTTCCCCCTCATTCTTCTTTCACCCTGCTCTAGACAGTCATGTGCCATTTGAATCCATTCACCAATATCTGGTTTAAATAAAATCACATGACTTGAGTTTATCATTTCAGACCCATTTATTAAGCCTCGATGGAACGTCCCGGTCTCATCACAGAGCCTCTTTCGCAGGGCGGAGCATTATGCATCCCGTTACTAGAAATTATAGATTCGCATCTTCTCGACGGAGCATGTTCAACGTCTCAATCAATGCAGAATCGTGCACAGCAGGATACATACAGTAAACACACCATGGAGCCTCGGTGGACGAACACAATTCGTTCCAATAATATGGTCGATTACCGATTTGTTTGAAGAGTGAAACAATATTTCCCATAAGAAAAAGTTAAAAGTCGATTAATGCGTTCTGGTGAATGTCTACTTCCGTCAATACAGTTGTATATAATTTGAAAACGAGCTGTATTTATGAAACATTCATATACAATGCATACATTAATGCACAAAAGGGTAAAACAATAATACATAATAATCTAATTATGTACTGTACTTATTTACAGTACATACCTTTCTGGTTGCGATGTGGATGGATGGGATGGGAGAGATGGGGGCGGGTTATTGCTTTGAGGGGGCGTGACAGTTTTCCTTTCCCTGTCCCTTGATCGCAGTCGATTCTTCACGTTCTCATGACTTTTCTCTTTTCCTTTACAGTAGACTTACTGCTGCTTTTCTGAGGACCCAGGGTTCAGGGTTAACATAGCCATAATGTAATGAATAAACACAATACTATACTCTCGCTCAATGGCTGTTCAAAGTACTGAACACGAGGCATGCAGCATATTTTCCTCATATTTTTTGATCGAACTCCGATTTGGTCGACTAAAGAGTCGTTCGGCCACCGAGGTTCCACTGTACATCATTATATCAATATAGTCTGGATCAAATTCTAATCCCAGGAATTCTTTCAAGCTTCTTTAACATAATGTGATAGGATAACGTTTGACATGATGGTTCATACAGGGAGGATTTATGGGCTTGGTGGAGGTTTGCACTCATTTTAATGTAGCTTTATCAGTTTATTACTTTTCAGATTAAAATGCAGAATAATAATATTATTCTTATTCCTTACCAGTGAACCATGAGAATATTCCGTTTTATTAGATAACAGTGTCCCACAAATGCTCAGAACATAGGTACATAAAGCTTACTGTAAATCACTCATGTGCCCCCGACACTAAAACCTGATCAGGATTTCAGGGCCCACAAGTTCCACATTGTCCAGATCCATGAGGAGGTTTCTCTTATAATAAATAACATGAGCACATAAACCAAATGGAGGAGTTCAGATTTACACAAAAGGTTTATTCAGTCATCAGATGCCGGGTCCACGTTACTGACACGAGCCTTGGACCCTAGAACAGCCCCCGGTGAACATACCGTCTCACAGACCGACAATACCACTGCTCAGAAACCAACCACCAAGATGACTCGCTCACTTTTCTACAGATATACAGTGTCCTTTAGAAGTATCTCTGTGAAGTGTGACATGCAGATGCTGCGTTGTTGAGATGGGCACCGCTTTACTGAGACATCTGGGCCTCCATAGCCTGTGCTGTCCATTCCGGTGCTGCCTGACTGATCTTCTCCAGCAGGTTGTTCACCTGGAAGCACAGAGACTGGATCTGTTTGTCCCAGGTGGGCAGCGGCTCTCGGGCTGTGAGGAGACAGAGAGAGAACACACGGGACTCTGTAACCCCTGAAGAACAGATACCCAGAGCAGCAGTGCATCACTACACATTACACCAATCATCTTACTCTCAAAGTGGACGATGCCATCTATCTGGTCGATGAAGCCGTTCATACGACCTTCTGTGATCATCTGGGAGGCGATTTTCTCCGCCTGCGCACAAGAGCAAAGAGTTTCCTTCTACACTCATTCAAATTATCCACCAGTTCATTATGACTCAGTAATCCAAACGACTCTTATGGTTTCAGTGTATTTTTTGAGGGGTCAGTATTTCCTGTGGCTGAATCTTACCAGGTGTTGGGTACCAACAAACATTTCATAATATGACCGTAAATATAAATATAACACCTGTGCATATGTCGAGTTTAGTAAAGCCGTGCTGAAGAGCTCAGATAAACTTTAATCAGCCCTACCTTTGCAGGTGGGATCTCCAGAAGTGCACCGAGCTCCTCAAAAGTGATGTTGTTGTATAGTTTGCTAGCAGAAAGGAGATTGTGTTCAATGACGGCTCGATCCAGGATACTCGAACCTGAGGTTAAGATAGAAAATCACTGAAGTCACAAACATTTGACTCTTCCTGTTCTCCATGAACAATATGGATCAAAGTCACTGCTGCTACAGTACTGCGCTCATCCCAGCAGCTCCACACACTTATTTCCTACAACTACATGTCATCAACGCATTACTTTTCTCATTTATTCTACATTTTAAAAAAAATAAATAATTGGTGTAACATTCATCTTTCTATAGACAGGAGTATAAAGTTACTTCAATGCTTTTCTGCACAGTGAGTGATTTTAACCGGAGTCAAATTCCTCATGCGTGTTCAGAAGTATTGTGAATAAAGCCAATTCGAATGGGATTCACTTCCTGCGATATGATTTTTTTCTGGACTCATGACTCCTTCCTCTTTATACTCCTTTCCATCCACGTGAATCTTTTGTGGCGAAAATCTTTTTCAAGTTAATATACACAAAATGTTCTGGATTCGGAATTTCATTGCCCTGTATTTATACATGTAGAATGACAAAGTTGAATCTCATCTTAACTAAATTCATTGACTCGATTCAGTTCTCCAGTCGCTTACCATCTGCTGTCGTTGCTTTCTGATGTGGCATCAGCATCGCAGCAAACTCCTGCAGCTGGTTCCCTCGGATGATCCGATCCAGATACATCTTCTCGAGAATGCCGTACGCCGCCAGCTGCTGACATCGCTCATCCTTAAACAGCGTTGCCAACATGCGAGACCTCTGCTGCCCTGAGGACCAATCAGAACCAGAGTCAGCCTACACCGCACCATCAGAACCTACACGTGTTTGAAACCTCTGAACCAAACAGCACTGTCTCACCTGCAGAGGCCAGGATGGTGCAGTGCAGGGCGTGCTTTAGGGCCTCCAGGCGCTCGCTCTCGTGCACTATTGATTTGTAAGAGAGCTCATTGTAGCGCTGAGCTGCTTCTATAAACTTCCTTCTGTAGTCCAATACTCTGGCATAGCAAACCTTCAAATAAAGTATTAAACAGTGTTTATAATTACAATCCCTTTCACTCACAATATACAAATATCAAGTTGGTGGATGAAAAAAGAAAGCACGAGGAGAGAAAGTAATGCAATATTTAACTGAACTTGAGGTTTCTGGGTTTTTTTGGTCTACACAAGCTACCTGAACACAAACACAACCAGGTGAGCAAGACATGTAAAGCTTTGTAATGCAACACGGACACAAGTGCCACGTCATGCATATCCAATAATGGCGCTAATGGGGTACACAGCCATCACCAGGATCATCCATGTGTCAACTGTCATATCTATGATACACAATTTTGGGGGCAGCCAGTGATTCAACAGTAAATCACATTAATCTTCAGTCGTGATATTTAGTTCATTCTTAGATGATATTCGACTTGGATGACTGCCCCCCCCCCCAGTGAAGCTAACTGGGTTATCAAAGGCCAGGCATGTCTCTCACTGTTTATGGTGAGAGGTTCATGTAGAAGAACCATTGCTGACTTTCGACAAGAGTAGCTGCAACGTCGACAGCATGTTTGCTAAAGGGTTGTGTTAGGAAAGGCATCCGGCGTAAAAACCTATACTAAATCAAATGTGTGAATCATTGATTCGCTGTGGCGACCCCTGAGGAAAAAAAGAAAAAAAACAAACAAACAAAAAAAAAAACAGCTGAAAGGAAAAGACGGTCAATGCAGTGCTGCCCCCTGCTGGATGTGAAGTGTATAACATTGACAAGTCAACATTGCGAAGCCCGTCCACACCAAAACAGCACATTCAAAAAGAAAGTGAAGAAAAAAAGGAAGGAGTGATCGATGTATGAAAAGATACAGCATGATCGGTGTACTGCTCATATTATTATTCTAAATGTTTTTTAACTGTACAGGAATTAAACAGATGGAGAGACTGAAAAAGGGATGAAACAGTTTTAAGAAAACAAAAAGTGCAGTGATAAACAGCATGCGTGAAATATCCACCTTGTAGTGGATCTGTAGCTGTTCATTCGTGGACTCATTCTGCAATAAAGAGGCACGGTTAATGTAGGCCTCGGCCTGAACCGGGTCATCATCCTCCAGGTACAGCCGAGCGATCTTCAGGTACGTGTCCAACTTGTAATCAACATTGTATTGTCTGACAAACAGAGAGATAGAGAGAATATTACAAACACACAATACTCCACAGGTGTTTAGTTCCACATCTGGTTATCATTTATAAATAAGACGTACTTCTGTCCAGTCTCCAGCGGAATTCCCACCAAAACCTGAGCAGCATTCCTCCAGTCTTCTTCCTTCTCATATATCGTGGCTAAATGCTGCCTAATAGATGCCACCTACAGGATGTACATCAATTCATCCAGTGTTATCCTATTCAGCAACACTGTTTGTTAATGCACTATTTAGAATATGTAATCTTTTATGTTATAAAGATGATTCCGAGGGGCGTGAAAAGCAGAAGCACCGACAACAAACACAATAAAACAGTTAACATGCTAACCTTTAATGTAATGTTGACAGAAGGAGTATCCGATGCCAGAGATAAAGCCTTAGGTTTTTCCTACAGGGGTGTAAAAAACATCTGAAACTCACCTGCTCTTCAAACGAAATGACACGGGGTTGAATCTTCTCCAAGGTGAAGTGGTAGACGGATTTGGCGGTGCCATCCGGTAAATTCGGGAGATGTGTGCAAAAGTCGGTCAGAAGCTGCCGGGATATGACCAGGCTCAGGTTCTCATTCACCACTGCACAGGAGAGAAAGGGGGGTGGGGGGGGGGGGGGTGAGCAAATGGCTTTCTTTCAAGAATCTTAAAAACCATCATATAATCTCAGTAGGCCAGTTAATGAGCAATTGGTTTCACAGGTTCTGCAAAATGTTATTCTATATACAAAACAATCCACAACAAACAGTGAAAAAAAAAACATTGTAATAAACTCTGTCTGTAAATATTCTGTCACTGGAAATACACAGAAATCGTTTTAACTCATCAATCCTGAGTATGAGTGTCTTTGAATAAAACAACACAAACTAGAGCATGTCAGCAGGGGTGTAAACTTTTGAGCATTTTAATAAAAACAACCCCTGTTTTAACCCCTCACATGTTGAGAGGATGGGCCTGTACACTTTTTCACACCACCATGCTGTATCTCACATCACCAGCGTTGGAGAACTTACTGGCTTCCACGAAGGCTTTTAGTGCCTCGAGTTGTTCTGTGTCTGTTAACTGAAGAGCTTTCTCCAGAATCTGGCGATACCTGCAACACAAAACAAAGTTGTGCTTCATTTAAATCCCACATGAAACAACACCTGCACACCTAAACATGGATGACTTTAAGGTAATATAATGAGGTTGTGAGCAACAGTGCTGCAACTACAGAATAAAGTACAGTGGTACTTTGTCTAACAAATTTAATCCGTTCCAAGGGCGAGCTGGTAAGCCAAAAAGTTCAGTGGATGAAACAATTATTCCCATAAAAAACAACAGAAAACCCATTAATCTGTCCCAACCCCCTCCCAAGCTCATAACCCGCCACAAACACATATTTGACCTAATATATTAAAGACAAACACATAAACAAATGTTTCACAATAATACATGTTCATTAACGTTCATGAGATGACAGATTTCCTTTCGGCTTTTCCCCCTTTATCAGGGGTCACCACAGCGAATGATTCGCATGTTTGATATGGCATAGGTTTTTACGTCGAACGCCCTTCCTGACAAAATCCTTTAGCAAGTGATAGAAACATGCTGACGGCTTTGCAGCTCTTCTTTACGAAAGTCAGCAATGGCTCTTTTACATGCCTCACACCAGAGACAGTGATGGGCATGGCCTGCCTTCGATAACCCAGTTAACTGCACGGGGGAGGGGCACAGTGACAACCTTGTGGAGAGTGGAACTTGAACCCCTAACCTTAGGATCAACGATCCAGCGCCATATACCACGAGACCACCACTGCCCCTATGTACATTAACATTAATAATAATTAATAATGAAAGAAGAATAAACAATAAGACAACTAATCCTTCCGATCATAGACTGTGGCAGAGATGTCACACCGGCAGGCGTGAGGTGGTGCGTAACAGGAGGAGGAGAATTTTGTGCATTTGCACACTATGAATGCCAGCAAGGAAAGGCTCATGGTGAGCTCCCACAAGGCCAGTACATTTCAAATAGTGCCCCCCCTTGTTTTTTTTTTGCCATACTGTACTAGAATCAAGTGTAATTGTGTATCCACTACAGTAGTTGGCAGTGGCGCTCCCATTGTCATGCTTTGGTGGAAGGCAGGGGTCTTCAATCTTATCCACAAAGAGCCAGTGTGGGTGCAGGTTTTCACTCCAACCAAACAGTAGTCACACCTTCCACCTGTATCCACCAATCACTGTTCATCAAAAGAAAACAAAACACTAGATTGGACATTATTATTTCAATTCTGAAGTGGGGCCAATTATGTCCAATCTAGTTTTTTTGTTCTTTTCTTTCGATGATCAGTGATTGTTGGAAACAGGTGGAAGGGGTGGCTACTGTTTGGTTGAAGTGAAAACCTGCGCCCACATCAGCCCTTTGGGGAAGAGGGGGGTGGTTTTTGGGGGTTTTTTTCTTCCTAGAGGGAGCATCACAGAAAATCATTGAAAAGCACTGCACAAGGCATTCTTGGAGGAATACCACGCAAATTAGCCCGGAAAAGCCATTTGGAAGACAGCTCGTAAAATGAATTTTTGCTTGTTGGATGGAGCAGTTTTTCAGAGGGTTCGAAGCTCGTATCATGGAAAAATCATTATAAGGGACACTCGTTAGAAGAGGCATCACTGTACTATAAACGGGGCTTTTACTAAAGTCTTCTATAAAGACAGAACTCTCCATCAGCCTTTAGCACCAAACTGAACATCAAATCAACAACCCGGTAAAATCGCTCAGGGGAAAAAGCTGAAAGATTAGTTGGTTGAGGAAAGTGTGCACACAGAAGGATTTGGGGAAAAATACAGGGGTGAACCAAATGTACTGTACTGTACTGTGAAGGAGCTGATCCTGGACTGTCAAACAAGACACGCCTCCAGTGGGACTTGCACCTTCTGGAGAATTTAACTGGACAAACAACAATAGTGCAGGGCAACTAGGCCCTTTGATCATTTATGGAGCCTACCTCAGCCGACACGGGCGAAGGTGGGGTACATGGAACAGCTCACCAGCCCATCAAAGAGCCCACCACACACCTTCGCATTCACATCTAAGGGCAATTGAGAACGGCCAATCAACTTAACTGCATATTTTTGGATTCTGGGAAGAAACCCGAGTACCGAGAGGAAACCCACGCAAACAATGAGAGAACATTCCAGCACAGAAACAACCCAGGACTCGGACCCAATACATTCTTGTGGTGAGGAGAACGACGGAACCCCACCCCCCAAAAAAAGAGAAATTTGTAATTATTAATATTAATAACAACAATACGCATTTATTTCTCAAGCTGTACCCATCGTTAGTGCCATAACATTAAAGGACATATTTTGATTTCCGAAACATTTTAATAAAACTTCAATTCAAACAACACTCACGTTCAGTTGCATAATAAAGCCGTTACAGTTCAACGACCATTAGCTTCCTAATTACCATTTGCCATCAGTGTTCAACTGCACTATTCTTTACACAAACATATACTGACTTATCCTGCTACAAATTATTTAAAATTATTTAAAAAAAAGGTATATACCTTACACATTAAATTGTCCCTGAGCTCTTCATCGCCGGTTTGCGACAGAGAAGCTAACGAGAGCTAATGCAGCAGCTTAGCTTCTCTAGCAATAACTAGCTAACCGAGCATCATCCTTTTATCAATTATAAACAAGATTACGCTCATATCTGACAAAATAATTAGTAAAAACATACAAAAAAATAACACAGTACATACTTCCCAACGAGATCTTTGTGAGAACCAGTAGAATTCATGAGCTGCGCGAGCTCCTGCCTCACAGCAGACGCCATTTTCCCTCCAGCACGCAATTAACACTGAGAGCCATATAACAAGTCTCTCCTTCCTTCCCTATGTAGTGCACCACATACACCAGCAGGAGTCAATCACATACCTCACAGGGAAGTGCACGCAAGTAGTTTGGATCGATCCGTTTGGGATCTTCCTGGATTCTTTGACAACACAGTGAAAGGCTAACTACTGAGAGAAATCTTGAAAAATCTACATTTAATCAATACGTATGTATTTAAATCAGTAAAATATACGAACAAACACTAACCTTTATAAGTTATTTATTTATGTATTGATTTTTATACAGTGAGAGAAAATTGATAGGATTGCATAATTTCATAACAGAAAAATTGGAAGAATTTTACATTTTACACTCATTACACGTGAAGATGTTTTAAAAACTTCTGAAAAGAAAAAAACTTAACAATCTCTACAATGTAATGGTTTCCATCAGGCTCCTGAATTACTTTATTAAAGAAAATATTTGTGAATGTACTCTACATACTGCCATCTGATTGGTTCGCTAATCTCTGAAATAAACGCTTTACATACATGTGTATTTAAATCAGACACGTGTTTGTCACGGTCACTTGTATCATCGTGACCAAATTTTAATATGAAAAAGCAAAACCTGCAGAGCTCACTTAACCCGCCTTTGTAATGGATAAAATAAGCTTTAAAAAAAGTTCTCTCTTGTACATATTTTAACTCTGAAGAGTTTCGTGGATTAGCGATGAGCACGTTCACATTACAGCAAGATCCTCGGTTCAAGTCCTGGGCTTTGGCACAGGCGTTTCTACATGGAGTCTGCATGTTCTCCTGATGTTTGCATGGATTTCTTTTGGGAACTGCTTTCTCCCAGTAGTCCAAAGGCATGTACATCCGGCCAAATGCCTGTTCGTCATTAGGTTAATTAACGGCTCCAAATTGCCCCTACGTGTGAGTGTGAGTGTGAGAATTGTTGTGTGTGTTGGCACTGTGATGCACAAGCTGTTGGCTGACCTGTGTTCGTCATGATTAAAAAAAAAACTATAAAAATCTATTTCAGCGTTATTTTTTTGCTTTTGTTTCAGTGTAGTTTTCATTTATACTTCATGGAACAACCAATTAGCCGAATGTGCATGTGTTTACACTGCGGGACAGGATAGAAATACTGTACCCAGGGTAGACCCCCGAAAGCACAAGAAAACCCGAACCCAGGAACTTCTTACTATGACGTGGATATGATAACCACTACACCAAAATACTTATTCACCTCAGACTGGGTGGCTATCATCTTCCCATAGTACATCAGTGATACTGTATTTAATTCATCTTTTGCAAATAATTGTTTTATTATATATATATAATATATATAAATAATATAATACAAATTATACAGAACAACAAAATATTTTATTTGCATATTTTTCTTGTTTAATATCTTTGTATCTATGATTTATTTTTAAAAAGCACGACCAGACAAATCATCCCTTTTGAGTGTTGTTTTTTTCTTGTTGTTTTCCCCTCTGTAACTACACGGATGAAGGCGTGAGCGGAAGCAGTGCTGAAAGCAAGTTTTGTTCCAAATCATAAAAAATGTATAATCTAGTGCACTTTCGAAGATGTTTATTAGTGTGTTCTTTCGAACATCTAAGTAGTAAGCAAGGTGTTGCTTAGGATACAGCCGTGTTGTGTCGTCATCTTTGAAGGCGGGGCCATATTATGGGCTGTTAGAGGTGAAATGGCGCTCGGCGCGGTATTTTAAACAATCCGATTCGTTTCTGAAGGGAACTGTGGAAAATGTCGCTGCACGAGTTGAACACATTCGTCCACGAATGAAGCGGAAATCGCGTCCATATTTCCAGAAATCGGCTGTGACAGAGATTTGGACAGTGTAAGAATTGCGGTGTTCCTCCTCTGTGTGTTGCTCAGTGCGAAGCAACATGATATTAGCACGCTAGTGCTAACGCGGCTAGCGGGTTGAGCTAACAGCTGACCGTCTAGTCAGAGTCGCGAGCGAAAGTCGCGGTTATTTATTTTCTGAAGCAGAAGAGAATATGTCCAGGAGATGGTTAAGTTATTGTTGTTTCACACAGAGTTGGTGTTGTGTTTATTGTTTTCGTGGTTGTGGAGTCGATACGTAACAGCCCGCTAGCTTGCTGATTAGCCACCGATGCTAACTTGGGTAACTTTGACAGTCTGGATAAGACAGCAGTGATGTTTATCAGAAGCCACCGATTTACCTTTTAGTCATGTTTTATACATTTATTTACAACTCGTACTAATTATTTTAATATAGTTTTTAAACATTATTAGGTTAGAGTTTCTCTTTTATTTTTTTCTCTTTTCATTAAAACTCATTAAATGGAATTAAGGGATAATACTGGATTGTGGATTTTATTATTTTGTAGTTTGTGTGTGTAAATACAGGTCGATATTCAGTTATTGTTATATAATTGTTCTGGAATAATCTTTATTTTAAAGATTAATAATTATCACACAACTTACTTCAGAATATTGTGATGATCTTGTTTTGTTTGTTTGCCCCCCCCCTCCATTTAAAAAGCCATATACTGTAAAATAAATTTTCCAGTGCCGAGGAGGATAACTATTATATTAAGTATAAATAGTATATAAAGTGGAGGTGTGTAAACAGGTTCATGGCTTGTCCACAGAGGTTTCCCGATTAATTAATTTCTCTGAAGCTCTTATAGAGTAGTGTTTCTGATGGGTTGAGATGACACGTGCGATATTTTGAGTGAAATCCCTCCCAGTGTGTTCTGTGCTGCTGTGTTTGTATTTCTGTTCTGCACATGATGCGATGACGAGGTGGAAATGGCGGATCTTTCGAAATCCAACCCCGGGCCTGAAATAGCCCGCAGCCGCGCGGCGCCCGACTCACTTTTCGGGATTTTTTTCCTGCCGTTTGTCGTTCATTTCCGCAGATATTTATTCCACTTTAAACTCTGTGAATGCTCCCAGTGAGGTTTGAAGGTGGAGAAAGTGTTCTGTGTTTGTGGTGACGGTGGCAAACTGAGGCCTGAAAGTGCGCCGCTGCGATTTTGCTTTATTTCCACCTTGTGCCTTCTGATTGATGATCCCATTTTAATAGAAAAACTATCACTGCACACTGCTGCCTGCTTCAGTAAATCTCTCTCTGTGTTTAGTTGCACATGATAATCAGTAAGCACTTGTCTCTCTTCCTCCTGTTGTCATATCCTTTTATATTTCTATTTTTAATTTGTTCATTTACATATGCTGTATAACTGCTTAAGCTTACCAAGACTGCTGGGAGGCTGGAGCCCATCTCGGCTGATGCTGGGTGAACGCTGGGACACCCTGAACAACTCGCCAGTCTGCAGGGCAACATGCCCATCCATTCACACTCGGATGTTGGGAAGGTGGGGGCTGGACTACTTGGAGGAGGCCACGCAATCATGGGGAGATCATGCCAATTGCACACACAAAAAACATCCTCAAAAAACTCAGGACTTGAACCCTGGTCCTTCTTGTTATGTGGCAGGCATGCAGACCAACATGCTACTATACTGACTTAGTTTTAATCCAGATACCTTTATAAAGGTTGTGGGGCTGGTGGTGTAGTGGTTAGAGTGCTTGTGAGTTCAAATCCCACTGAGACCCCCACTGTGCTAAGACCCCTGGGCAAGGTCTCAACCACAAGTGTGCCTCTGTTCACCCAGCAGTATAAATGGGTACCAGTAAAAATATACTGGGAAGGTAACCTGCAATGAACTAACCTTCCATCCAGGAGGAGTCGAACTCCTGGTCGCGTCATGCTACGGAAACCGGGGATAAGCACCGGCCTGATAAGCCACTAGGCTCGGGTGTAAAAACCCAACAGACTGACTTACCTTTATAAAGGTTGATGTTACAAGCATCTTCGATATATTTTTTTCAGTTAGCATTATAATAGCAATTTTTTCATGCTTGTTTACAAATTCGTGAGATAAGATCATTAAAACAGCATACAGATCTGAGAACACTGTAATTACAGTTGAAAGTGTGTACAATAGCGTGCATATTAACTAGTATAAATATTGAATATTACATAATGAGAGTATTTATGATATGACATGATATATTATGATTATCTGAGATGAAAAGTGGGGCAGTGGTGACCTGGTGGTAAAGGGTGCTGGATCGCTGATCCTAAGATTGGGGGTTCGGGCCCCACTCTCCACAAGGTTGTCACTTGCGGCCACACACACACACACACACACACACACACCGTGCAGCTAACTGGGTTATCAAAGGCCAGCCATGTCCATCACTGTCTATGGTGAGAGGCATGGAAAAGAACCATTGCTGACTTTGGTAAAGTGTAGCTGCATAGTCGTCAGTGTGTTTCTGTCCCTTGTTCAGGGGTTGTGTCAGGAAGGGCATCCAACGTAAAAACCTATGCCAAATCAAAAATGCGAATCAGATGAATCGCTGTGGCAACCCCTGAAAAAGATGATCTGAGATTAAAAGTAACTCGAGAATCCCCGATATCTGATCGAACACTTTACAGTCTGATGTGCAGACATTTATGCCATAAACAGCCACCTTTGTCCTGTGGGTCAGTTGTAGTGACACCACCGTAAACATTTTCAGTGTATTGTTTACAAACATATTTGCACATGTGGTATTACTACATGTGTCCTCTGACTGTTCAGAAATTGTACCCTTAGTGAACATACATTCTTGATTAGTGTCCTCTTTTATCATATGATAAAAAGATTTTATCGTGTGTCCTCCTTCCCCACATCCATGAATCTTTTCTTTGGTCTTCCTGTAGGCCTTCTGCCTGGTAGTTTCAACCTTAGCACCCTCCTACCAATATACTCATGATCCCTCCTCTGTTCATGTCCAAACCATCTCAATCTAGCCTCGCTAACTTTATCTCAAAAACCTCTTACATGTGCTGTCCCTCTGATATACTCATTCCTGATCATTTCCATCCTTGTTACTCACAAATAGAACCTCAACATTTTCATCTGTGCGACCTCCAGCTCTGCCTCCTGTCTTTTCCCCAGGGCCACTGTTTCTAAACCATACAACATCACTGGCCTCACCACGTTTCCTTTCATTCTTGCCGATACCTTCCTATCACACATCACACCGGACACGCTTTTCCAACCATTCCAACCTGCCCTGCACACGCTTCTTCACCTCTTTTCCACACTCTCCATTGCTCTGGACTATTGAGCCTAAGTACTTAAAATCCTCCACCTTCGTTATCTCTGCTCCCTGTAACCTCACTGTTCTTGTTGAGTCCTTGTCGTTCACACACATGTATTTTGTCTTATTGAGGCTAACCTTCATTCCTCTCCTTTGCAGGGCATACCTCCACCTCTCTAGATTTTCCTGCACTTGTTCTCTGCTCTCACTACAGATCACAATGTCACCTGCAAACATAGTCTATGGGGAATCTTGTCTAACCTCATCTGTCAACCTGTCCATCACCATAGCAAACAAGAAGGGGCTCAGAGCTGACCCTTGATGCAGTCCCACCTCCACCTTGAACTCTTCTGTCACACCGACAGCACACCTCACCACTGTCTTACAGCTCTCATTCATGTCTTGCACCACTCTAACATACTTCTCTGCCACTCCAGACTTCCTCATGCAATACCACAGTTCCTCTCTCGATACCCTTTCATATGCTTTCTCCAGATCCACACAGGCACAATGTAGCTCCCTCTGACCTCTGTATTTCTCTGTTAACATCAAGGCAAACACTGCATCTGTGGTGCTCTTTCTTGGCATGAAACCAAACTGTTGTTCACAAATGCTGACCTCTGCCCTTAGTCTCGCTTCCACTATTCTTTCCCATAACTTCATTGTATGGCTCATGAACTTAATCCTTCTGTAGTTGCCACAACTCTGCACGTCTCCCTTGTTCTTAAAAATGGGCACCATCACACTTCTCCATTCTTTGGGCATCCTCACACTCTCTAAGACCTTGTTGAATGTTCTTGTCAGAAAATCTACTGCTACCTCTCCTAGACACTTCCATACATCCACCGGTATGTCATCATGACCAACTGCCTTTCCACTCTTCATCCTCTTCAATGCCCTCCTCACTTCACCCTTACTAATCTTTGTAACTTCCTGGTCCTTAACAGTCACTACTTCTACTGTTTTTTTTTTTTTTTTTTTTTTTCCTCTTCCTCTCATTTTTCTCATTCAGTCGCTCTTCAAAGCACTCTTTCCATCTTTCCAGCACACTTCTGTGTGTGTGTGTATGTATGTGTGTATATATATATATATATATATATATATATATATATATATATATATATATATATATTACACACTAGTATATGTGTGTATACATACAGTCGGCCCTCTACTTACGGAATTAATCCGTTCCAGAGCCGTTTTCGTAAGTAGAGGTGCATTTTACATGTAAAACGCGTGATTCATTCCAAGGCTCCCAAGACTACCCCATAAACCATTTTAAAATGATAAAAGTACACCAATTTTGTATGAAATATGTGTGTGTGTGGGGGGGGGGTGTCATACAAACACCACACAGAAACACCCACCTCTGGCCCGGGAAACAGCCTTCCAGCAGGTGTGCTAATCACTGCACCACCATGATGCCCATGTTTGCCTCTTCAAACTTTTTTGTTCAACAGAAATTTATAACACAGGTGTGAGACCACCAGGAGACCTGTAGTGTTGTCTTGTGAACAGCAGCACAGTATGTTTCTATATGATGAGGTCATTATGTCTGTGTTTCAGTGTGGAAGAGTGTGTGAAAGCATGGACGTGGTGTCTCCTGAACTGAACAGCATCCTCCCCGATGAGATCATGGACACTGAGGCCATGGCCATGGAGGAGGACCCCCCTGCCGACACTCTGGTGCCATCCTCAAGCTCAGCCACTGAACAGGCTCAGGTTCCTATGGAAACAGAGGTGCCTGAAATAGTCAGCTTGTGTGCCGCTACCATGCCGTCGCCGAAGACGGAAGCCCTGACCACCCTGACCACGACAGATGCCACTCTGTGTGGCATCGGTGCTGGTACTCAGCTTGTGGTCACATCCTCATCCACTGGCAGCCAGATGTCAACCAGTACGACTAATGTGACCACCTCGCAGCAGACCATCATTCCTGCAGTCAGTTCGAGCATCACTAAGCTCTCAGGCTCGTTCACATCAACCAGCCCAGCCAATCACCAGCTCCTCATCAACAAAATGGCGGCAGATGGCAAGTCGTCTGGTACCGCACTACTCAAACAGGAAGGGCAGAAACTTTTAGTCACCGGACTGAGTAAAGGAGGGCAACCGATTGTTCTGGCGCTGCCAAACACATGGAATAAACCTCCCACCTCTCAGGGCACAGGGGGTGACATGAAACCTCAGCCCACGCAGTTCAAAGTGGTATCTACAGGAACGAAGCCTGTGATTGGAGTACAAGCTGTGAGCTCAGCCAATCAACTGCTGGGATCCTCATCTCTACATGCTCAGCAACTCAAAACTGTTCAGGTGTGTGTCAGGGTGTGTGTGTGATGTAATGGTGCTTACAATGTAATTAATGAAAGATGCACAATGGTTTTTATTGGCTTATAGAATGAGCGTGAGATCATGGCTGTTAACTCTCTAGTTCGAGGAGTGCTAATTCTCTCTGTGCTCTTATTATTCCACTTTGTGTATTTCAAACACACGATTTCATGGGTCCCATTTCCCTCCCATTTCGGACAGATAACGAAAAAGACCCCAGTTTCCACAGCAGGGCCCATGATCACCAAACTGATCATCACGAAGGCCCTGAACAACAAGGGCCTCACCAGCCAAGCCACCATCACACCTGTGGTCACCGGTGAGTTCCTGATTCTTTGGTTATAATAACACCTGAGGAAGAAGGAGTTTCATAGAGTACCGTTTTACAGGTTCTCTAACGAACAAACACAGGCATCATCATTATTTTTTTTAAGATGCTCCAGGTTGTGTCTCATGCCTCAGTTTAGCGGCTACCAAAAAAGTTAAAAAACAAGTCTCCATCCTCACCTGTTATACTACCTTGCACTGAGATGTTTCTGTACTTTTTACCAGGACGGGTTCTGACCCAGAGTACACCAGTGACTCCTCCACGGACCATCACCATTGGGGAAACCATCAGCACGACTTTGCAGAGTTTTTCCTCCTCCAGCAACAGCAGCAAAGTGGCCATTTCTCCTCTTAAATCTCCCAGCAAGGTGTGTGTCTGTGTGGACGGTGGCACCTGCGACACCACGAAATGTGAAATATATTTGTTGATGTTATTAGTTATTGTGCTCAGTGTGTTTGTCTGGTTTTGAGTCGTTTGTGTTGTTCAGATGCCACATGAAGGTGCTAATGCTTAGGAAGAAATTTAAACAACTATAACACAAACATGAGCATTGAGACAGGGGCAGATCAGCCGGTCCCAATGTACCGATGTACAAGTGACGGTGTTGACGGCGTTCTTAGTGTGGATGTTGTGAATGTTTTAGATGCTGTTGTGTTTGAGCGGAGTGCAGATCATTAAAAACAACTAAAGCGTCGTGGCATCACTCGATTACTTGGTGATAATGTGAGAGCTCCCCTCCCCTCCCCTGTGGTTTAGGTAACCGTGGGCGCGCAGCCTCCAAACTCTCCCCAGAAACCTGTAACTGTACCTCTGAACATGGCCCTGGGTCAGCAGATCCTCACCATGCAGCAAACATCTACTTCACCAGCTAAAGCAGGAGCCAGTCAGTCCACTGCACAGGTGTGTGTGTGTGTGTGTGTATATATATATATATATATATATGTGTGTGTGTGTATATATATATATATGTGTGTGTGTGTGTGCATTATGTATAATATAATATAAAACGCACATATATATAATATTCACTCTGAGTAACCTGGTGTCTGTTTATCCCATCGCTTGTCACTCAGACAGTGAAGCCAGTGCAAACTGTGACAGTGGGTGGAGTCAACACACCTCAATTTAAAACAATCATCCCCTTGGCCACGCCCCCTAATGTTCAGCAGATCCAGGTACCTGGCAGCCGTTTTCATTACGTGCGCTTGGTCACAGCCACCACCGGGAGCACGGCCATGACGGGCGGCAGCAGTACCACCACCAATCCCACCACCATCCAGCCTGGTACATACACACACACACACACACACACACATACAAGGAGAAGTGATTCTTTAAAACAATGATTGATTTATGATTTTTATTCCAAAGTCAAGCCTATAGGGATAAACACGAGCGCAGTGAGGATGTCGGTCCCCATTGTTCCTGCTCAGACCGTCAAACAGGTAACATCACTAAACCAGATACACACCTCTCACAGCCATTTATTCTGCAGGTTATTTCTTGTGCTCATTTGATAATAATAACAGTGATGTTAGTGATGATGATTATGGATTTAATTGTATTTTTATTTGAAATAAATGTATGAAGTGTGTCATTGTGTTTAATAAACGTGATCTTATTGGAAATCAAATTAACAATCGTGATAATTAAACACAATGTATAAAACGAAACTCTCATGAGTGTTCCATTCTTTCCCAGGTTGTGCCGAAGCCGATGACTTCGGCGGCTCAGGTGGTGAGCAACAGCCAGACACAGCAACGTCTCATCATGCCTGCCGCACCGCTCCCACAGATCCAGCCCAACCTCACCAACCTGCCCCCGGGCACCGTTCTGGCTCCTGCTCCGGGCTCAGGAAACATGGGTTATGCTGTGCTGCCGGCTCAGTATGTCACACAGGTGTGTGTGTGTGTGTGTTGTGTGTGTGTGTGTGTGTGTGTGTGTGTGTGTGGTGGTGGTGGTGGTGGTGGTGGTGGTGGGGGGGGGGGGGGTACATGAGGCGGATGTGCTTGGAAAACACGGGTAAAGCCAACTGTCTGATTTTGGTTTGTTCTGCAGCTCCAGCAGTCAACATTTGTGACATTGGCAAGCAGCTCGGGTTTCTCCACCCCCAGCTCCATCCAGACCCAGGCCAGACTTCCTCTGAATGGGTAAAACACACACACACACACACACACACACTGAGAGAAGAGAGAGAGGTAGGCAGATGTGGAGAGAGATGGACAGACAAAAACAAGGAGAGTGACAGACAGGATGAGAGAGATGAGGAGGGGTAATAGAGAGGGAGACTGAGAGTGGGTGGGTGGGAGGACATGGGGAGGGGGGTGTTAGTTCTGGAGTGTTATGTTTTGTGATGTAAATGTTTTGATGTTTTGTAGTTTATCTTCGTCTGAGACGAGCTCCAGACCGCGGAAACCCTGCAACTGCACCAAGTCTCAATGTCTGAAACTGTAAGTGTACCCCACACCTGAGAACCTGCCTGATTATTCCCAGCATGCACCTCTCCCAACATTCATAAATCTCTAGCTAAAAGGTAATAAACAATGTGTAAATGTTTCAGATATTGTGACTGCTTTGCTAACGGAGAATTCTGTAACAACTGTAACTGTGTGAACTGCTTCAACAACCTGGACCATGAGAGCGACCGTCTCAAAGCCATTAAGGTACCGAGGGTGGAGAGGGGATGTGGAGCGGGGAATCGGGAGAGATAAAGGGGGTGTAATGGCGTTTGTCCCACACTTTCAGGCCTGTTTGGACAGAAACCCGGTGGCCTTCAAACCCAAGATCGGTAAAGGGAAGGAGGGCGAGTCTGAGAGGAGACACAGCAAGGGCTGCAACTGTAAAAAATCCGGCTGTTTAAAAAATTACTGCGAGTGTTATGAGGTGAGTGTGTGTGTGTGTGTGTGTGTGTGCGCGCGTACATTCTCGCTCTCACACTATGAATGATGTTTTAATAAAGAATGAACTTGGAGTAAATTGATCATGAACCTTGAATAGATAGATTAATATTTTCAGATAGAATTGGTAGATTTGTAAATAAATATCTTTAGATTCAGGTTTTTTTAAACAATATTTTATTTATTTATGGTGAATTAAAGGTTTTGGGTTCTAAAGGTTCCATAAAGCTGATTTCTTTTAAACACAATGCCATTATTTCCCTGAAAACTTTTAAAATAATAGATCTTAATTTATTGTACAACATTAACACTCAAACCATCACGTGATCTTCAGTACAAAAATAAACTGAGAGACTATGATGTCTAAAAACAACAAGAAGAGTGTTAAATGAATGAATTTTAAAATATAATTCAATAAACCAGATATGACTCACAAGGGGACCACAGGCTCTATATAGTCAGGTGTGTGTGTGTGTGTGTGTGTGTGTGTGTGTGTGTGTGTGTGTGTGTATTCGTTCGTTCGTTCCCAGGCTAAGATCATGTGCTCGTCGATTTGTAAGTGTGTGGGGTGTAAAAATTTCGAGGAGAGCCCGGAGCGGAAGACTCTGATGCACCTGGCGGATGCGGCAGAGGTGCGAGTGCAGCAACAAACTGCAGCCAAAACTAAACTGTCCTCTCAGATCTCTGACCTGCTGACCAGAACCACGCCCGCCATCAGCAGCAACGGGGGAAAGTATGACCAATTTATCCAAAGCCCAGTCAAGTTTTATGAAAAATATCTTCATTTCGTTAATGGTCTCTCTGTCCGTCTGTCTCTTTTCCTCGCCATCTCTCTCTGTCTCTGTCTTCATCTCTCCCTTTTTGTCTCTCCCCATCTCGCTGTCTCTTCCCCTTTCACTGTGCCTCTTGCTGCCTCTCTTCATCTCTCCTTCTGTCTCACTCTCTGTTCTTCTCTCCCTGTCTCTGTCTCTCTCTCGTCCCCCCAGGCTGCCGTATACGTTTGTAACGAAGGAGGTTGCCGAGGCGACATGTGACTGTCTTCTGGAGCAGGCGAGGAGGGCGGAGCGTTATAACCAGCCTCAGGTGGTGGCGGAGAGGCTGATTCTGGAGGAGTTCGGTCACTGTCTGCGCAGAATCATCAGCTCTGCCGCTAAAGCCAAGACGGACTGTTCCATCAACTGTTAGAAGCTCGCAACCTGACCAGGAACCGCACCCATATCAGACGTCATGTCACAAGCATGTCTGGGATAGGGCAGAGCTCATGCATATGTACAGAGTGGAACTTCTATTCACACATGGGTGTGTGGGGCAGCTCAAATGGACACACAGACTTTATTAGAACTGAACTGGCTACCTGCTTCACCTGTGTGTGTGTGTGTGTGTGTGTGAATGCGCGCATGTGCGCGCGCATGTACAGGTGATGTGTGTAGAGGGGAACAGATTTTAGTCATTTTTATACTTGTTAATTTTCTCATTTAAAACCAGTGTGTGTGTGTGTGTTTTACTGTCCATGCTTTCGTTCTGTGTCTGCTCTCGTTTATTCTTCTGTACTCCCCTCAGCTGTGTAACCATGACTCTTATCTACAGTATGTAGCCTCCTCATCGTCAATCAGTATTTATTTACTAATCACACAAACCAGAGCACAGTGGGGGCGGAGTCACACCTGTGTCTGTGCATCGTTCACTTCCTGTGAACCAGGGATAAAGCATTATTACGAATCTCTCTTTCTCTCTCTCTCGTGTGTGTGTGTGTGTGTGTGTGTGTGTGTGAGAGAGAGTGTGAGTGTGTGTGAGAGAGTTTGTTGGGGGAGCAGTGATGTTCTGTGATATTATTTTTATTTTGTTTATGATTTGCCCAGGTTCGAAATCACGTGAAACCATTGTAAATGTTTGTAAATCCAGCAGCCTGGAGTGACGGTGGAACTCGCGCGTATCCTTTATTTTAACTTGAAGCTGAGTGGGGGCATCATCTCCTGAAACAGGAAATAAACACTGCGGAAGATGTTCAGTCAATGTTACCGTGGTTGAGGTCGGAATGTCGACGTGAACACACCCCTGTATTTAATCTTATTTTAACAATCATGTTTAAAAGATTAAATCTGGCATTTTGTTGTCTAACTGTTTGGTTATTTTGGTTTAAGCTTGTGGGGGCTTTTTGTTGTTTTTTTTTTCCCTACTCTTCCAAAACCAGGTTGGAATATTTTCACCCAAAATGTTTCAGTGACCTCATGATTAAATACGATTCTGTACCCCAGTCTTGACGGTCCACACGGATGCAGTGCATTATGGCTACTTGGGTGCTGAATTTGGAAAGATCAGGATTATCGCCTCACACTCTCGCTTGCGCACTCCCCGTCTCTCGCGCACGCTCTCGGACACAAATGTGAATGATTAAATCTGGGAGTCTTTATACAACCCCCTGGAAAAAATTCTGGAATCCCCAGTCTTGGAGGATGTTCATTCAGTTGTTTAATTTTGCTGAAAAAAGCAGCTCACAGACATGACACCAAACTAAAGACATTTCAAACAGCAACTTTCTGGCTTTAAGAAACACTAAAAGAAATCAAGGGGGGGAAAAAGTGGCGGTCAGTAACAGTGCAAAACATGTTGATGCAGGTCATGACATTGACCTGATGTGTCTTTCTTTAAGGAATGTTTTAACAGTTTTTGCTCTGTGGTAAGATCGATGCATTATCATCTTGAAAAATGATTTCATCATCCCCAAACATCCTTTCAATTGATGGGATAAGAAAAGTGTCCAAACTTTCAACATAAACTTGTGCATTTATTGAAGATGTAATGACGGCCATCTCCCCAGTGCCATTACCCGACATGCAGCCCCATATTATCAATGGCTGTGGAAATTTGCATGTTTTCTTCAGGCAGTCATCTTCATACATCTCATTGGAACGGCACCAAACAAAAGTTCCACCATCACCTTGCCCAATGCAGATTAGCAATTTGATGTCTTCCTTGGTCTACCAGTCTGCTTGCCTTTAACAACCTTCCGATGTTGTTTGTACTTGGTCGATTTTAGACACCACTGACTGTGAACAACCAACATCTTTTACAACATTGTGTGATGATCTACCTTTTTTTTAAGAAGTTTGATCATCCTCTCCTTTGTTTCAATTGGCAGCTCTCGTGTTGGAGCCATGACTCGTGTCGGTCCACTTGGTGCAACAGCTCTCCAAGGTGTGATCACTTCTGTTTAGCTGTAGACTAACAAGCAGATCGAACCTGATGCAAGTGTTAGTTTTGGGAATGGAAAATCTTACAGGGTGATTAACAAACAAACAACTCTTTATTGTCAAAGTACATTACATACATTGAAATTTGCTTTGTGCGCTCGGCACCTGTCGCCACTGTGCAGCGCCAGTTATTGCGTTGTTCTATCCTTTTGATGCTGAGCGCCAAGCAGGAAGCAACAACTGCCAAATTTTAACGTCTTATGGTATGACGCGGCTGGATTCGAACTCCGACCTACCGGAGGATAAAGCGGACGCTCTACCAACTGAGCTAAATAATTTATTTATTCATAATTTATTCCCACACTTGGTCTAAAAAAGTAACCGTTACTGGCTACCACTTTTTTTTTTTTTTCTTGATTTCTTTGAGTGTTTCTTAAAGCCAGAAGGTTGCCATTTGAAATTATTTTAGTTTTGTGTCATGTCTATGATCTTATTCTTTTTCTGCAAAATTAAACAACTGAATGAACATCCACCGAGACTGGTGATTCCATAATTTTTGCCCGAGGTTGCAAATGTTACTCCTATTATGGGAGACTTCACAAAGTCTGCTGTAAACTTCACTCTAGCACCTCCAGCAGGATGACCGAGGCATGTAGCAGGTTTCAGGTGAAGTCACCTGATGCACGAGATTTATATTTTGTTCTGTGAAACAAATTTTAAAAATGAATAATATTGCGTTTAAAGCAAGTGCATGTCAGTTTTCCTGAACGATAAGCTGCAGTGATCCAGAACCTCTGAGATCCGTCCTGATGTTCTGCTTTATTTGGAGTTCTCATCAAGGGCTGAAGTGAGTGACCACATGCTCTCGTTCAAACCTAACAGGAAAGGGGCAAGTGAGAATGTCATGCAGCTCACTTCAAAGTGAACAGGGTAGCCCGGAGGCGGAGAGTGATAGCGGCTTGCGACTGTCAGATAAGTTTTGGGGCTCAAACAGCAGGGATATAAAATGAGTCCCTTATTAAATATCCTCTTCATTTTAATGGGTTTTTATATTTTTGTAAACTGTAATTATTAATTTTTGCTGAGACATTTAATGTTTTTGATATTAGAAAATCTGAGATTTGATTTGGCATAGGTTTTTATGTCGGATGCCCTTCCTGACACAATCCTTTAACACACGGACGGCTTTGTTGCTACTCTTTACGAAAGTCAGCAATGGTTCTTTTAAATGTCTCTCACCATAGGCAGTGCGAGACATGGCCCACCTCTGATAACCCAGTGAGCTGCACTGGGTTGACAGTGACAACCTTGTGGAGAGCGGGACTCGAACCCCCAACCCCCAATCAGCGATCCAGCGCCCTATACCACCAGGCCACCACTGCCTGTTGATCTTTGCAAATGTAAAAAACTTTATTTTAGACAGTCTTATTACTGTGTGATTTTTGTAACTGCAAGTAGTCCAATTTCCACCAGCACCCTGTTGGTTAACA
This sequence comes from Plotosus lineatus, assembly GCA_024760905.1. Lineage (NCBI taxonomy): Eukaryota > Metazoa > Chordata > Actinopteri > Siluriformes > Plotosidae > Plotosus > Plotosus lineatus. Next base: position 60,795,078 of record CM045735.1, on the reverse strand, counting down.
GCACTGATGGCGGTCATTGTTAACCCGGGCCTCGACCGATCCCGTATGAAATTTGTGTTTACGGTTCGCGTTTTGTATTTTGTCAAAAGTTTTACGCCAGATGCCCTTTCTGTCACAACCCTCTGCATTTATCTGGGCATGGGACCAGTGTGAGGGTGGACACTTGTTTATGCCCCCCTCATGGCTGCATTTATAGGTGACATTTATACTTCAATAATGTACCTAATTCCTGCAGACATCAACAACACAATTTGGGTTTAACCCAGTGCTTCTCAAATCGTGGTGTGCGCCCCCATGGGGGATGCTGGGGGTGCGCGTATGACCCTGGGGAACATGGTTTTCTGGAATAATGTATGAGAATTAAGTTTAATTGCACCTCCACTCCAGTACCGTAGTTAGCAGTGGTGCTTTCGATGTCACTGTATGGTATAGCGGTTTTTCGCACAAGGTTAACGATATGATGCGCAGTAAACAACACAAGGATTTCTAACAGGAACCAAGAGAAAGGTGGAGAGAGATGGAGATATTAAGACGTAAATAAGTTGAATGAGTTTAAATAAGGCTGTATTATTATTATTTTTAATTTCAGGCACAATGGTGCACTTTAAAATCTTTTTGTTACAGATTTTAAAATGTTCATGAAGTTTTTCCTTATTGTAAGTTGAACTATATTTTTCTTTTGTTTTTAATGTTAATTAAGATACAATGTTATGCAGAGGTGTACTAATCATTTTATAGACAAATAATACAGTATTTATAGTCGGGTGTGGAATGTGTATTTCTTCCTAGAGGGGGCGCCACAGAAAATAATTGAGACGCACCGGTGTAATCCCATGAACCCGGATGTGAATGTGGAGGGCGCAGTGTCTTGATCAATGTTCTCCCGGCCACTAGGTGGCAGCGGGTGTCCTGGTAGAGCACAAAAAAGGCTTCAAGGCCTTTGTTGTCCGCTAGGTGGCAGTGCGCGATGCCGGGACTCACAGAACCACACGAACAAGAACTTGCAGCCCTGTGAAAACAAAACGATGCCTTTAAAATAATCTTCACACGAACTCATTTACCAAGTAATTAAAATTCGAAACATTCATTCAGGGGAAATTTCATCATGGCGTCAAATCCTTCGGGACAAGGTACCAGAAACTCGTTTAATTTCACCGAAGAGTTTCCAGCTTCCTGTTTTTCGATCAGTTTCATGTCATGTTTATGTTTAATTTTCAAAACCAGGATGGAACCTCATGTTCAGAACTCAGCGGTGTAAATGTTATTTAACTGGTAGCGAGTGATGTTGAAGGAGAAATCAAACTTAAACTTCTGAAAGAACTCTTTATGTACTGTGTTAGAATTTAAAATGTGTTTGTGTTGTTTTATAAAGTAATAAATGTTATAAACTCTGGATTTAATTTCATGTGATTTTTTTTTTTTCTTTGTAGGATTTCAGAATAAAAACCGAGTGGCGATTTTAGCGGAACTTGATAAAGAGAAGAGGCGCCTGATCCAGAGTCAGTCCATCAACAACCCCGGCGCCAGGTGAGAATTTGCGCTTGACTTTTACCCTGCACCGACCCGGGCAGCATCGAGAGATGTTTCTTCACTATAACGTACCGGTCCGAGGGTCTCGAACCTGCTTCACGAGCAGCTCAAATTCATTTCTCGCGGTTTCGGAGCCGCGGTTTGTTCTGCATGTTGGTGAGAAACGATGACTGTTGTCCTGAAGATGCTGTAGAAACAGGAACATTGGGAGACTCGTCCCACCATAACGCGCCGGAACCAGTGTGCGGTGTAATTAGTGTATTTCTAAGTTTTGGCCCCTGGAAAGCCAAGAACTTGTCCTGGTCAGTTGGCCAACATACAGCTCCTTGGCTTTCCTGAAAATCACGAGGAGGATTTTGAGGTGGAAATGCAGAAGTGAATTTTAATGTTTGTCGCAGGATAAGATTTAATTTTTTCGCAACTGTTTTCCAGTTTCCCGCTTTCCAGACCCCCGGTGAAGGAATTCCGGGATCACGCGGAGCAGCAGCACATCGCCGCGCAGCAGAAAGCGGCACTCCAGGTACCGAACGATTCCGGTTTCACGGGCCTTTCATGGAAGAATTTTAGTGAGTGTTTGTTCGCTGAAGTTGTTTTGTGACGTTTCAGCACGCGCACGCGCACTCGTCAGGCTTCTTCATCACTCAAGACTCGTCGTTTGGAAATTTGATCCTTCCAGTGTTGCCTCGACTCGATGCTGAATGAAGAGGGACGTGATGGAAGAATCGTGGTTTTTTTTGTTTTTGTTGAGATTTTGCTTTTTTTTTTTTTTTTTTTAGAGAAAGTCTCCTGATGGACCGACTGGAGTTGAACTGTTTTCTATTTCATATAAAATCAATACAAGTCGACCGTATCTGCTGCTGTGTGACGGTGCTCTGGCTGTTCAGTGCTCGGAGTTTCCCCTGCGGTCTGGAGGAAACCCCGGATCTGAAAAATGGAAATGACCCAACAAAGCCCGTTTAGTGATTCAGTCTGAATCGTGTTCGGAATTTCAGCCTGTTATTTAATAACCAAAACAGGGCAGCGGTGGCCTGGTGGTGAAGGGCGCTGGATCACTGAGCCTAAGGTTGGGGGTTCGAGTCCCACTCGTTGTTGTCACTGTCCCGTCCCCCCCACCCCCCACCCCACAGTGCAGCTAACTGGGTTATCAAAGGCGGGCCATGTGTCTCCCTGTCTCCGGTGAGAGCTTCATGTAAAAGAACCATTGCTGACTTTCGTAAAGCGGAGCTGCAAAGCCGTCCGCGTGTTTCCGTCCCGTATGCAAATCAAACGTGCGAAAACGATGATTCGCTGTGGCGAGCCCTGATACGGAGGAAAAGCAGAAACGTTATTGATAAGAGCCAATCAGGTTCAATTATGCAAATAAACTCCATATAAATAGTGTGAATGTGGCATGTGATGGTTTGCTCGAGGTAAAGAGGTGGAGTCTGTACATTCGGGTGTGGTTCATCAGTTAGCTGGAGGTGAGCCGTTTGTGCAGTGAGTGACGGGGGCTCAGGTTTCGACATGAAAGATTCACGCAGTGAAGTTGATTTGATATTAATTCCGATCGGGCTGCTTCTTCTTTTCCTTTCGGCCGTTCCCCCTCAAGGTCCGCCACAGCGAATCATCTGCCTCCATCTCGCCCTGTCCTCTGCACCTGCTTCTCTTCCACCAACCACCTTCATGTCCTCCTTCACCTCATCCATAAATCTTCTCTTTGGTCTTCCTCTAGACCTTCTGCCTGGTAGGTCCAACCTCAGCATCCTACTACCAGTATACTCACTATCCGTCCTCTGCACATGTCCAAACCATCGTGTGTGAGCGAAAAACAAACAGCTTTTTAAATTCTATGGTTTTATATATTATAATCTAATAAAAACTCGTCAAATAGATAAAAACAAGCAGAGATGACCAACCAGGCAACATTTCAACATGTCATTATTTATTTAATAAAATCTCAGTCGGAAAGCAGAAGCCATGTGTGAAAAATTAAATGCACCCTCACTGCCGGCACACCAGGAAAGAAGCTGTTACTGCTGTGTGGAGTTTCAGCTGGATAACCACCAGAGTTGTTCAGTAGTTTGAAACGCCCCCAGTGCAGCTACCTGGGTTATCAGGGGCCGGCCATGTCTCTCGATGTCTGTGGTGGGAGGTTCATGTACAACAACCATTACTGACTTTCATAACGAGGAGCTGCATAGCTGTCAGCATGTTTCTGTCCTGCGATGGCCTGGCGAGCTGTCCAGGGTGCACCCTGCCCTCACCGTGTCAACTGAGATGGGTGCCAGTCTCCCCGCGACCTGAATTAGGATTTTCAGGAAATGAAAGAACGTTCAAGTGTGCGTTAATACAATGCCGAAGAGGGAAGACATTCAAGACAGCCAGTCTTCCCAGAAGCGGACGTCCCAGCAAAATGACCCCAAGCTCAGACCACGCATTGATCTGGGAAATCGAAAAACTCCCAAGAAATATATCTCGGAACCTTTTATGGTCACAGACTGCATTTCAAATGTTAAAGGTCATGATGGGAAAATTCGGAACTGGGAGGAGGCTAAAAGTACAGATAGGACCTGTGTGAAAAGGTGGCCAGGGGACTCGCTATGCTCTTTAAACAACACAGCAGCACAGCCCGGGTTCGCAAAGATTCATCAAACAACGTCCTTTGGACAGACAAGACCAAAGTTGAGATGTTTGTAGAGAATACATGGCAACATTTTTGGAGAAAACCAAATTCAGTGTCTCAACACCAGTATGGTGGTGGAGGAGAGACGAAGTTTTGGGCTGGTTTCTCATCCACGAGACCAGGACTCGTCACAGTCCCTGACTCGACCGTCTCAAGCCCTCTTAGACCGACGGGTTCTCGGGTTAAATGTGAGGCCAACTGTTGGACATCATAAAGGCTGAAGAAGAGAAGAATCAAGGGGTTGCATGATCATGGTCCAGACCTCAAACTGACTGACCTGTGCATGAAAAACAACCAGACGGATGGAAAAGATTCGTCCACAAAGATGTGAAAGCCAAAAATGAAAACTCTCCTTGAGGTTAGTGCTGCTGAAGCTGATTCTACAAACTACTGAATCGAGAGTTTAACACACACACAGGTCCATATCTGGCGTAATACTCTGATAACGTCGTGTAGATATGATTAAGTGAGATGGAAAGGGGCGGAGGAGTTCGAGTGTGTTTAAGTAGGAATCTCCGGCACGTCACTGAGACTCACAGGGATTGTTGTTGGGTTTTTTTTTTACTTGCTGACGATTGGTAAAAGTTCCCCCTTGGCCTTCATGGCTTTGATCTTGGCCTTGATGTTTTCATCCATGGCCTGCCTGCATCTCACGGCGTAGTGCGCCAGCGTCTCCTCCTTCTCGTCCCACGGAGGTAGAGCGTGGAAAACCTCTGGCGCCGCTAGACTCAGCTCCGCGATGGCCGCCGTCCTGGAGATGGTGTTACGGTCCACACCCACACGATCGAAGGCCACCTTCATGGAGACGCTGCGGCGGAACTCCTGCAGAGCCGTCATGTAGCGCGCGATTACACCCACCACGTTCTTCACTGTGGGAAACGGAAGAGAGCTCAGTTTATGATGACAAGCAGGAAAATCTCTGCAAACTAAACACATCATCATAAACACCGAGTGAACGAGAGAATAAAAACAGGCATGTGAAGGTCAGCGGTGTCTGTGCGGCAGTAGGACGTCGTTTCTTCTCACAGACGTGTGAATGAAAAAAGCGCTTCTTATTCGAACTGTTAAAGCCTCACGTACTCCTGACGCGCGTGTTCTCTCCATCCCGGTTCCTCTTGGACGAGATTTTGATGGTTCT
>CM045735.1:60767248-60784748 GCA_024760905.1 Plotosus lineatus | reverse complement strand
ACATACATACACACACACACACACACACACACACACACACACTGTATTCGACGTGATAAGCACCCAGGGCAAGTTAAAAAAAAAATTGAAGTGGGTGGGCGCTTATTAAAATGTTTACCAGCGGAGTGGAACTGTAAGTACTTATTACCATCGAGGTGGAAAACATGAATAATAACAGAACAATAAAAGAGTTTTACTGGTATTTATGTTATTCATTTTGTGTTATCAACCAAACTACTTACACGAGAGCTGAAAATAAACAAAAAACAGCATAATTAAAAAAAAAAAAAAAGATTTTCCTTCCCTTATTTTTCCCTCTGGGTGCTTTTCCTTTAAACATTTCTTTTAAACATTTTCCCAGGTAAAATGAGCCAATCAGAATGTAAACTTTTAGTACATGGCATGTTGAACCAATCAACACGAATGTCAACTTTAGCACATGGCAAGTTAAACCAATCAACACTAACATAAACAAAAGCACATGGCCAGGAACGTCTTTAAATTTATGAAGTTAGTGAGCAGGAGAATCGGGTGAAACATATTTGTCATCACTTTCTGATAAGTCCATATCTGGCTCATCGCTCCATTCATTCAGAGCATCCAATAGTTTTGCTGTAGCAGTTTGTAATGGTTCATCGGTTGTTGAACATTTCCCAAGAGAACACAGCAAAATATGTTCCTGTTTTTTTAAAAAGCATGGTGGAACAATCAAATGTTTTGTTACTGATGAACATTATAGACATTCCCCAGGAGCAGGGGGTCTTGAAATAGCGTGTAAACTCACTTTTACAGGCAGTGAACGCCTCATTTTACCGTTACAGAGACTGATCAAATAAAATTGGTAAGTTTGATCTACGATTTTGCTCCCAGTACACATGGGCGCTTATTGGACGTCGGGAAAAAAAAAAAAAATACATGGAGGGGGCGCTTATTGGAGCAGGGCACCTATGTTGTATACAGTATATATATATATATATATATATATATATATATATATATATATATATCCTATAGCAACAGGAAACTAATGTTTATTATATTGCTGGAAACACATTTTAAAAGTATTAAATATTAAATATATAAATATCATCATCATGTTCCACTTAATCCAGGTCGGGTCACCGAGGCAGCAGCCTCAGCAATGAGGTCCGGACACCCCTCTCCCCAGCCACCTCCCCCTGCTCTTCCGGTGGGACACCACAGCATTCCCAGACCAACCGAGAGACATAATCCCTAATATAAATTAAGGAATATAAGTTACCAAAAAAAAAACAAACCCTGCTGATTATTTCTCTTGTACGGCGCCTGATGTGATTTATTCCTCTTAGCTTTTCTTTTACAGTTACAGCTGGATGAAGTTACTGCACCAAAATACATAAAGCATTTTTAAAATTCTTTCCATTTAATGTTCAGAGCTTTAGGTTAAACAAATCTTAATGAAAAATGTTGGACCAGGTTGAAAAGTCTGATCATTTAATTATCATATAATAATTTTTCTATGAATAAACTTCACCACAGCACATTTGAAACATTATTCCTGACAGGTAGGTGATGTGTCAGGGTTGGCCTGTCTGTCTGTGATGAACATATTTTAATTTGAATTCTCTTGAGGGCTGGAGTACAGCCTGGAGTGGCTCGGTGGCGCAAGCGGTTTGCACGTTTACCTCACAGCAAGAAGGTCCTGGCCCGGTGTGTTCGTGTGAAGTTTTTATGTCCTCCTTATGTTTGTGTGGGTTTCCTCTGGGTACTCGGATTTCTTCCCACAGTCCACAAACATGCACAGTAGCAATAACCGGCTGTTCCAGATCATCCCCAGTTGTAAGTGTGAGAGCAAATGGTTGTGTGTGTTTCCCTGCGATGGTCTGGCGAGCTGTTCAGGGTGTACCCCACCTTCACCCAAAGCCAGCTGAGAGGGGTGCCAGCCTCCCCACAACCCTAATTAGGATTAAGCGGCTTACAAAACTAATGAGTGAGTAGGGCCCAAGTCTCACTAATATTATTTAAAGGATTCTTTAACATTGTGAGAGAAGACATTACATTGTGTGACATTACAACAGGCCCACTAGGGGGGTTGCTGTGTAATTTGTGATTTTTTTAGTTTGTTCCCTTATTGACGTGCGTGTTCTAGTAAAAATGAGTTCCGTTCATGCCTGTTTATTGTTAATCTACATACTGTATTCCTAAAAATCAGCTGCAGAGCTTAATCAACACCTTCTAACCAATCGGAGCTCATTTCCGACCTTCTTACATATAATCCCGTCTACTTTTCTCCTGTCCAGGATTTTTTTCCCATCTGGCACTTTGCCCCTTTTTCCGAATGCCACAGCACCGACGAGGTCTTCCTCGGTAAAGAAGTGTTCGAACAGCAGGTGGAAGAGCCGCATACTGTCCTGTCGGGACTCCTGGTGAATACAGGCCAGTTTATATGGAGGGAGGAAGAGTCCAGAACCGGGAAACAGTTCTTGTTCTCCAGGACGAGGAGGGCTTTGAACCTGCACGCGGGTCTGTTCGTGGAGCCTGAGAACCCGTGAGATGACCACTTGGAGGTTCCGTAATGTTACAGGATCTGTACAAAAAAAAAAAAAAAAACAACATAATGTAAACTTGGTGTCTTAGATGGTTTCTTTATTATGTAAATTAAATTCAAATGAAGGATAGAGTGACGGTGGGTTTTTACCAACGCTGGTGATGTACTCCTCCAGCTGCTTCCTCTCTTCAGAATGACCCTCGGAATTCGGACAGAGCTCAGAGTTGGAAGGCCAGAACGGTTCCTCAGAGTTCAAACATCCTGCGATCAAGTTCAACACTCAATTCAGCTCGTAGCACATTACAGCCAACATTTAACCCCTATTACTGTGTGAAATTAAACAGGAGACGTGTTTCTGAAACATGTGCAGGTGAGATGAAACCCGGTTTGTTTTCTTTTCTTTTTGTTTTTTTGTTTAATCCAATTGCTCCAGTGTCCTTACTGTTCCAGAACATGCGCACCAAATACACGGATCAAATGCACGAAGGTATTTAAATATACACTCAGTAAAAGTAAATAACATTTTCAACAAACAAATTGGAAATGTTTTATTTGCAATTATGCGGAAGGAAAAAAAATATTAAAATCATCCAAATTATTTCCCCAAAAATCCAAAAAAAAGCTAAAAATTACAGCAAGTACAACGAAAATATAACAAAAGTCTTGTACAACTAACCCTGAGAGGCATTCAGGATGTTTACGCCTTTAGATCTTCTTTTCATCCTGTAAACATCATCAGAATCAGATTTTACCCACAGAAACACATTTCATTTGTGATAAATGACTCAAATCTGAGTAAAGACCTGATCAGAATCACAGAAATCAACTCACCGTGAGTCTCGTCTCGGCGATTTAAAGGAAGCTGTCTGGTTTTGATCTGGAGTAAAATTAAAAATGTCCACACTCCGTCCCGAGTCCTCAATATATCAAAATCCTTCATTTTATACACACCAAGTTTTAAGAGGAGTCGACTTTCTTTTTTGAACTGAACGACGGATATTCAGGATTCTTTTTTCAGTTGTAACGGCATCTCCTCGGGTATTTCAAATTTTTTATAAACCCACCATTAAATGACCACTTTTAATTGGGATCTTCATTCAACATGGTCTCTACATGTTTTCTCTCACTCTATAGTAACATGAAATATTCTAAAATAACTGCATGAAATCTCCCTGTGCACAGAATCCCGAGTTCCCAGGTGCACAGGGCTTAAAACTTAAAATGAAACACATTCAGAAGTTCTGACTCTCAGTTGCTCATTCAATTCAGAAAAGAATATTTCAAAACTGATTCCACACCATGTCGTACTTTTGGACAAAACTTAAGACTAATGCCATGATAGACAGACAAAGACTGATATAGATAAAGAGATGGATGGATGGCTGGATGGATGGAGATAAATAGAACTGCCTGGACAGAGTGAGATAAATAAATGGATGGATAGATTGATGATAGATGGATATATAGACAGAAACAGAAAGATATAGCTGGATGATAAATACATGAATAGACATACAGATTGATATACAGTATATGAGAGGTTTTTGATTGGCTTCACTTATTAAGATACTTTTAAAATCTTTCGAGTTTTGTATATTATGTATGATTGTAAATGTGGTAATGTGCGGTCACAGTATGCCATGTGTTTTCTAATGCTTCTGGGGTGGCGTTCTGTTTACAGCAGCAGAAATTAGGGCGGAGTCAAAGAATATGAATATCTCAGGTACATCTCATGATGGAAATGTGTCCCATAGCAACTCAAATTTCAAAAAAGAAAAAAAAAAATTCGAAACCATCCCTCATTTTGTGATTCATCATTCTCCGCATAATTATGTAAACAATGAGACTTCAATTTGTTAAGAAACAGCCACTTAAATTAATAATTCAAAAGAAACATTCAAATAACCACTCAAATGATTAATTCAAGTAAAACATTCAAATTGTATTCAAATAACTACTTCAAAGAATCATTTGAACAACTAATAACCAGCCAACAAATCTTTCAGAAGAATCATTTAAATCTCACATGTACCATTCAAATGGCTCAAATTAACTGCTTCCATAAATCACTCACATACTGTTGTCATGTTGTGAAGATCTTTGATGAATAATTTAAAGATAAGAATCTTTTCAGGAGCCAGGAGATCTTTGTGCTGAGTTAAGGAACATGAAACCTATCAAACCTTATCTATATAATACAAAATATCTTTACCTGTATCACCTTTGGGCTCTGTGCTGAGGCTCTGTGCTGCTAAAATGTCAATTTCAGGGTGCACTACCCCTGAGGGATCCTCGAAGGGCAGGCTGAAGTCCCCATTAGGAAGCACTTCCACCATATCACTCCGTCCTGGTTGGCTCAGAGACGGTGTGCTCTGATTGGCCACCTGGTTCAGGTGCGAGTTTCCGATTGTTCGGTTTTGCGAGCTGCTGACTGGCGTGTGTACATGTTTTGTCAGAGATGACAAAGAGTTCTCCAGCGGGGAGGAGGATACGCCCATAAGATCTCCATCCTCCAGTAGCTGTGGATTGTGTGCTGCTGAAGATCTGGAGGAAGGTCTGATCTGACCTGTGGGTTTGGGTGACTGGGAGACACTGCATGACGGCACACCCTCTGAAGTGATTTGTGCGTTAGCCACTGTGTAGTAGTCTTCAGCCCGCTCTTGCTTGATTCTTTTTACTCCGGGATCGGCAGAGTCCTCCGAGCTTGGCCCTTTAGTGCTCCGTTTTCTGGGCGTGACCCTGGGCTCGGAATCTCCCTCTCCATCGGTGGCTGAAGACTCACACACGATGTCGAACAGGTGCTCCTCTGCATTGTCATCCATTTCAGACGGCTCGCTGCAATTCGAGAAGTCGTACGAGTCTCGCGTCTGGTTCGAGTCCCCTTTGCTCTTTTTGGCCATGCTGCTCAGGAACCTTGGTGTCGAGCTGCTCTGCATAGCCACTGCTCCCTGCATCAGGGATTCAGAACTGATTCCTCGGCTGCTTCGCTCGTAACACATCCGATCCTTGTGGGCAGTTTTACAGGATGAGGTTAAGGGCCAGTGATAGGCATGTCCAGCACTGCAGCCCCACAACGCCGTCAGGTTCCCGTGAACGCCCTCAGTCAACAAGTGCTTCAAGCTTGGGATCAGTGTGCAGATGGTCCCATGACTGTGCGCCCATTTCACCAGTTTAGACAAATTATCAGCTGAGGTGTGTAAGCAGTCCCCCATGATCAGCACCCTCGCCTGAGAACATTCAGAACCAGATTAAAGCCGAATTAAACAATAGCTGCACTAATATAAAGCTTTAATCGTATTTTGGGGGCAAGGTTTACAGTGTAAAATTATAAATACTATATTAGACGTGATAAGTGCCCAGGGCGCTTAAAAATAAATACATAAATAAATTTAAAAAATAATAATTATTGGAGTGGGTGGGCGCTTATTAAAATGTTTACCAGCGGAGTGGAACGGTAAGTTCTTATTGCCATAGAGGTGGAAAACATGAATAATAACAGAACAATAAAAGAGTTTTACTGGTATTTGTGTTATTCATTTTGTGGTATCAACCAAATTACTTACATGAAAGTGGAAAATAAACAGAAAATAGCATAATTTAAAAAAAAACACCCTTTAATTTTCCCTCCCGGTGCTGTTCCTCTAAATACCCCCCCCATGTAAAATCGAGCCAAACAACATGAATGTCTACTTTAGCACATGGCACTAAACCAATTAACACAAAGGTCAACTTTAGCACATGGCCAGGAATGTGCTTAAATGTATGAAGTTATACTCCTCATCACTTTCTGATCTGGCTCATCGCTCATTCATTCCCAGCATCCCATAGTTTTGCTGTGTCAGTTTATAATGGCTCATCTTGTTGGACATTTACAGTACCAAGAGAACACAGCAAAATATTTTCCTGTTTTTTAAAGCACGGTGGAACGATCAAATGTGTTGTTACTGATGAACATTATAGACATTCCCCAGTAGCAGGCGGTCTTGAAATACAGTGTAAACTCACTTTTACAGGCAGCGAATGCCTCATTTTACCGTTACAGGGACTGATCAAATAAATTTGTTAAGTCTGATCTATGATTTTGCTCCCAGTACACATGGGCGATTATTAGACGTAAGATCAAAAACACGAAGGGGGGGGGGGGGGGTGCATGTGTCAAATACGGTAATCAGAAACCTGTCCTCATCTGATCTCTGGGCCTGTTTCCCATCAAATAACAGTGCAGTACAAGAATGGAGGACACAGACTTCTCAAGCCTGAGTTTCAGAAGCCTTGTGTGTGCTGAGAGCTTCTGTGCTGTATGAGTCAAGTGTGTCTATGTACAGAATTAAAGACAGCCTACAGCATGTGTGATGTACGTAGAAGAATTGGAAAGAGAATTCTGCTCGTTTCAGTGAATGAGTCAAATTCATTCTCAAAACGTGCTCTCCATTTATTTATTTACCTTTTGTGATTTGATTACCTATGATTGTTCTTTCAGTAACTACTTCTTTTCCTTTCGGCTGTTCCCTTTTTTCTCAGGGGTCGCCACAGTGAATCATCGCATGTTTGATTTGGCATAGGTTTTTACATCGCATGCCCTTCCTGATACAACCCTTTATCAAGGGACAGAAACACACTGACGGCTATGCAGCTCCTCTTTACGAAAGTCAACAATTGTTCTTTTACATGAACCGCTCACCATAGACAGTGAGAGACACGGCCGGCCTTTGATAACCCAGTTACCTGTACTGGGGGAACAGTGACAACCTTGTTGAGAGTGGGACTCGAACCCTCAACCTTAGGATCAGTGATCCAGCGCCTCTTACCACCAGGCCACCACCGCTCTGTTCGTTCAGTAACTCTTGCTCAATTATGTATGTCCTCTCATTGTCTCTCATTCATTGAACTGCTTAAGCTTATTATGGTTGTGCAGAGACTGGGGCCTATCTCAGCCGACTCTGGGTGAAGGTGGGGTACTCCCTGAACAGCAAGTTATTGCACAGCAACACTCAGAACAAGGGGCAATCCGGAACAGCCTATTAGCTTAATGTGCATGTCTTTGGACTAATATGAAGGATAATTTATAAGTTTTTTTCCCACATGAGGTTATATTTTAGAAAAATATCTCACCTGACACTAAGACTATATTATTGAGTTGGCACTGACAAGATGATGTAAACAACTATTTGACGACATGATTAAACGTGCTGATGTCCACGATTTGGTACATTAGTTGGTATAATCCAGCAAGAAATTGTGTTTTTATTCTGAGGTAAACATTACGTGGTTCGCTTCACTCCACTTTACAACTGACAGCTCAGATAAACAGCCAAACATAAAGCTAACAAACAATAGATAATCTAATTATCGCTCGTGTATCATTTAAATAAAAGCTATTAAATTTGAATATTAATAAAACACCTAGCGCCAGCTGGATATGAAGGTAAACCAACGAGATAATCAGCTAATATAATTTAACAAAGAGCGCTAGCATCAAAGCTATCAAAAATACTTACCTTCACACAGGAGATTAAACACGAACAGAGCTCACATGTGGCGTGTTAAATGGTCTGCAATCTATAAAAAAAAAGCTAATTCCTGATTATCATCGGGTTAAATGTTTATTATATAAAAACTGATGGATGTTTTTATACCAAACAAAAAATGGATTCTGTAGCTATTTTATTCAGGATGAGACTTTTATTAAACGTCACTTCCGGTTACAAAATGTCGTGAGTCATCTAATTATTGATCGTTGACATTTTTTGTTGATAAGGGCATCATAAGTTGATAATAAATAGTTAGTTATAATCAATATTTTCTCTTTGCTAAACATGACGTTTAAATTAAAAAAACAAAAAACAAAAATGGCTGAATACAAAACAACTTCCTGTTTCCTGTACACTTATTTAAAAAGCGTAACTTTTATCATCACCGACTCGAATGCTGTATTCTACACGGGTTTGTGGGCTTTTGAATATTTGTCCGAGCATTTACATGTTTCTGAAAGCGAATGATTTGAGACCACATAGGACACACAGAAAAATACCATAACAACAGAAACTCAATTCTAACCCTGAGCCACTGACACAAGGGGTGGAATACAGTACTGATACTATTATATACACAATACACTATAATTTTCGAATTATATTTATTATTATTATTATTATTATTATAATTACAATATACTATTATACTATATTATATTATATACACAATAGTATTACAATATTATAATTATATTTACAGTAAGGGCAGTCGTGGCCTGGTGGTAAAAGGTGCTGGATCGCTGATCCTAAGATTTGGGGTTCGAGTCCCAGTCTCCACAAGGTTGTCACTGTCCCCCGTGCAGCTAACTGGGTTATCAAAGGCGGGCCATGTCTCTCACTGTCTATGATGTGAGCCATGTAAAAGAACCATTGCTGACTTTCGTAAAGAGTAGCTGCTTGGCCGTCAGCGTGTTTCTGCCCCTTGCTAAAGGGTTGTGTCAGGAAGGGAATCTGACATAAAAAAAATATTTATTATAATTACAATATACACTATTATATACACAATACAGTACACTATTACAATATAATAATATTTACTACAGTGTATTATTATTGATGATATTACCTATTATTATAATTACAATATACTATTATATACACAAATACATTTGTGTAAATATAAACAAGGGACGGAATATACTAATTTACACTGTGGCTAGTGTCCTGAAGCCACATTTCCTGGTACTACATGTTGATATTAATTTAAAGTCTTGTGCGCAAAAGCAGGAAATTTATAGCTGAAACCTGAAGTAAAATCTCACTTTAAATCAGGAAAATTAAAATATGAGTCTGGAAATAAACAGTTAAATCGCTGGATGGAGCTGAAGAAACAAAAACAAGACCAACATGGGGAATCTTGCTGAGGACATAAGGATTTCACGTTTGCTGGTCGGGCATTCTGCACGCACATGTCATTACACACAGTCCTATAAACATTACTGTATAACACATTGCTCTCATCAATAGAATTTTATGAAAGTTTGCACAAATTAAATTTAAAAGTGAATACATTGTTTGTTTGTTTTTTTAAGGTGATTACCACCACTCTTCTGTTTAAAACTTTTTTCTTTGGGTTACAGACTTATTGATGGAAGAAAACTGGAAGATGGACACTGCAATGGTTTTATCTTCTGGCCTGCTGAGCATTTCTACAACTCTGTTACTTGTGGTACTTACATCATGTCAGAGAGCGGCTGGAATATCTTAGAAATCAGGGATTTGTACTGCATTAATACAGGACATTTTCACACAGAAAAAATAACTATTACAAGTATACAAGATACAGCAGGCAAACAATTAAATAATAAGTGTGAAAGCAAAGTGAATGTAGATGTGCATAATTATGCCACAGAGCAGTGGAACTGATGACAGCACTCAGCAGTTATCAGCTCCAACATTACTGCCTTCTGATTCGGAGATCATTATTACTAATACGTAGCCTGTGAGCCAAAGCAGAGGACTCGAGAACAAACTGTCAATAATGTGCTAATACAGCCAACAGTCATTGTTAAAAAATAAAACGTAAAAAAAAAACAACCCACCAAATGAAACTTGTCATGTTCTCATTCTTTTGAGAAAGATTAATTTATAAATAAATTAATAACAAACTTAAAAAATTCAATGCAAAAAGCAGGCAAATAGGTGTGAAAGCAAATTATGGCACTCTGTGGTATAATTATGCACATCTACATTCACTTTGCTAGAAGATGCTCCATTATAACTGTATTTTAATTTGTTGCGGTTTAGATGTTTTTTCAAAACAAAAGCTGTTTTATGATGTAATCCCTAGATGTCAGCATCCTTTACAACTGTTGTCAGGCAAGGTCAGCAATGCACAACAGTCTATTACACTTACACACACACACACACACACACACACACACACACACACACACACACACACACACACACAAAACAAACACTGTACACCGGATGCGAAAATGTACTGAAGGCACAGTGATGTTTATTTCAGAAGGGATTGAGGGAAAAGTTCAGTGACTTCATTACTGTTCCTGCATCGATACCGTATTCGATGTGATAAGCACCCAGGGCGCTTAAAATTTGAGTGGGTGGGCACTTATTAAAATGTTACCAGCAGAGTGGAACGGTAAGTGCTTATTACCATAGAGGTGGAAAATATGAATAATAACAGAACAATAAAAGAGTTTTACTGGTATTTGTGTTATTCATTTTGTAGTATCAACCAAACTACTTACATGAAAGCTTAAAAATAAACAAAAAACAGCATAAATTAAAAAAAGACTTTTCCTTTCTTTACTTTTCCCTCTTGGTGCTCTTCCTTTAAACATTTTCCCAAGTAAAATGAGCCAATCAAGAATGTCAACTTTAGCACATGGCACATTGAACCAATCAACACGAACATAAACAAAAGCAAATGGCCAGGAACATCTTTAAATTTATGAAGCTAGTGAGCAGAAGAATCGGGTGAAAAATACTCATCACTTTCTGTTAAGTCCATATCTGGCTCATCGCTCCATTTATTCAGAGCATCCCATAGTTTTGCTGTAGCAGTTTCTAACGGTTCATCTTGTTGGACATTTATCAAGAGAACACAGCAAAATATTTTCCTGTTTTTTAAAGCATGGCAAAACAATCAAATGTGTTGTTACTGATGAACATTATAGACATTCCCCAGTGACAGGCGGTCTTGAAATACTGTGTAAACTCACTTTTACAGGCAGTGAACGCCTCATTTTACAGTTACAGAGAATGATCGAATAAAATTGGTAAGTTTGATCTACGATTTTGTTCCCAGTATACATGGGCAGTTATTAGACGTTAGATCAAAAACATTGGGGGAAGGGGGAGTGCTTATTATGTCGAATACGGTATTTTACATCACTGGGAACTTCGAGGCATTAAATCAACCATAAAGTAACTATCCTGCTGCTAGTGACTGCTATGGTTAGTTACAAAAGTTTGCACACCCTCAGAGTTTGGGGTGGAAAAAAGTCACATGATAATTTATATTATTCATTCTTGAGAGAGAGAGAGAAGAGCCTCCTTAAATATTCTCAGAAGTTTACACCCCTCCGGTTTCTATTTAATTTATTTGAGAAAGGAGAAATGTACATTCAGACATATTCATTTATTTTTCTCCTCACAGTTATCATTGAACACACACTAAAGGATCATCTGTAAAACTGAGTACACATTATTCAAAAGGCGTGTGTACAAACATCTGCACTTGACTTTTTAACCTATAGTTTTTTATCTATGATGGAAAGCCAGAATGAACGTGTAAATACATCTGAAAGTCTAGTTGTGTGAGCTGCCAGCTGAACAGACAGATGGATGAATAAAAAAAAAAAAAGTGATTACAGTTTGGATTTGTTCATCAACCCCATCATCTTCTCCATTTTAATAGCTAGACCCATGTCACCTTTAATCTTGAGCCTTCCTGATACAAATGCCATTGTGGGTTTTAATTTCCCTGTAAATACAAACAGTGCATTGTCAGTCATGGCATGAGATATATACATATATACAGATATATAATTACACACACACACACACACACACACACACATACACATATATATAAAATATACACAACAGTACCTCTCCATCACCATCACCTTACAAAATTAATCCGTTCCAGAAGTGGTTTCGTAACCTGATTTTTTCGTAAGATGAGCCGCATTTTACATGTAAAAGGCCTGATTCGTTCCAAGGCTCCAAATACTACCCCTCAAACCCTTTAAAAATTATAAAAGTATATCCGAGCCAATGAGAGAGAGCTACATCATAGGTATTATGGAGATGTAGCTCCCTCCTAGCCAATGGGAGAGCAGTGGGGCGGGATGTGTGAAGATAGTCAATGGGACAGCAACTTGCGAGCAAATGCGTTTCGTAACCTGGATTTTTCGTTTGTTGGGCCTTTCATAAGGTGAGGTACCAATGTAATATATATATGAGAGACATTTCCACTTTGGCTTTTTCCCTTTATCAGGGGTTGCCACAGCGAATGATTAGCACATTTGATTTGGCATGGGGTTTTACTTCGAATGCCCATCCTGGCACAACCCTTTAGCAAGGGACAGAAACACGCTGACGGCTTTGCAGCTCCTCTTTACGAAAGTCAGCAATGGTTCTTTTACATGCCTCTCACCATAGACAGTGACAGACATGGTCCGCCTTTGATAACCCAGTTAGCTGCCCGGGGTGGGGGGTGGGGGGCAGTGACAACCTTGTGGAGAGTGGGACTCGAACCCCCAACCTTATCCAGCGCCCTGTATCACTAAGCCACCACTGCCCCCATATATAAGTATATAGAATATAAAGTATATAAAAAACAAAGACATTACATTACATACACATGTGTATGTCACATTTACTAGTTTACTAGAAATGCACTCAAAAAGTGCAGACCACCAGCAAGCTTGTTCAATCTCGTCTACACAATGGTGAGTGTGGTAGATGTAGAATTATGGCGCCCCCCTCCTTGTCGCTGGCTCTATAATTGTTTTTAGTTTTTTTTCATGTTATAAAACAGAAAATAACCTTTTCTCTTTATTCTATTCATTTTTTTATAAATCAATATTCCATGTATGTTATCATGCTGAAAATGACAAATTATTTATTTTCATTTCTCACCAGTGAACATCTTGATGAAGTCATCACTGTCCAGACTCATCTCCACATCTGCTTTCACTGGAGGCTCTCCGCTGCCTGCTCCACCAGCCCCGTTCTTCAGGTCGATGTACCAAACTCCGGAATGTTCTCCTGAAATGACACACAGCTTTTCATCTCTTTTGTAGTTATGTGCACGGGACTGGACGTGAGATCAACAGTGTCGCTGGTTTGGAATAAAAGTGTCGACACACACCGGATAGCTGGAATCTGTAGACCCCTTGTGTGGTTTTGATCACCTCAGGGTTGATTACGCCTTTAATCACACTGAATGTGTCAGCGATGGGGCCGGAGGGAGCTTCTCCACCCGTCTTTTCTACCTGGAAAGCAGGTACAGCACCTGATATCCATACACACACACACACACACACACACACACACACACACAGAGAGTTTATTAGCTTAGATAAAGTTTGTTTCTTCATTTTCTCGGTTTTATTTTATTCCAGAATGTTCCATTAAGGAGCCAAAAGCACAAAACTGCATGTACTGCATACTCTCTCTGCCCTGTCAATCATGAATTTCATCTATGTGGAAGAGGGTGGATAGCACTTTGATCAGAGAGTGGTGGATTGAAGCTAAATGAGTCTTGGACAAAATTGAAACACATAATATTTTTAATGGTCACGTGACAGGAAAAGATTGGGTGGACACTGTGGAGAGAAAATATGGGGTTGTCTTTCCCTAAGAATAATGCACCAAATGCAATCAGAGATGATGATGATGACGATGATAATAATAACAATAATAATAATAATATTAATTGTCCTTATTTGGATTATTATTCAGTTATTATAGTTTAACCAATGAGTGATCAACATTTTTCTAGCGCCACCTACAGATGCTGAGAAGTAGAGTACAGTAATGCTCAATTCTTCAGAAATGAAAGAATGGAAACCGTAACTCGGTAGAGTCCTTACACTAATCTTTACAAATATCCATCACTGTTCATCTACTCAGTAGTCTGGAACACATCTGTATTGCGAATGTTTGTGGGTGAGGCAATGAAAGAACATTTACAGTATTTAACAAGACAGTGTTGTCCAGCGCAACTTGTCCCATTTCCACACTCAAGGGCCCAACAGCGAAAGGCTGGTGGTATTGGGGTTGAACTCGTGGCCTTTTATATCGATAACCCAACGTAACCCTAACCACTGAGAACTCACCGTGATCCAGCATCTGTTTCTGGAGCATCTCAGGGTCTTCATCTAGGAAGAAATCAGGAAGCAGTGGATGACCTGCATGAAATAAAAATAAAAACACATCATCATCATCATCAATGTCCACATCACATGTCGCACAGGATTATCACATGTCGGGGAGTCCAGACCACGCCCACCTGGCTTCACTGCATACACGTCAAAGTCTTTAATGCCCTCTTTCTTCAGGAGGTCCTCGTCTATGACGAAGTTGCCAGTATAGCTGACGGGTTTGGTGAGGATGGCGTAGGCGGCGTCCGCCATGATGTCCACCTTCCGGCACTGTTTCCCCACGTCTGACCCACCAAGCATTTCCATTGCGGCAGTCTGAATGGCTTCAACCATAAAAGCACAATCATCACCATGTAGGGTTTAAGAACCACATCCCAGCACACATTAACCTGTCCTGGGGCAACACGAATCTACCCCAGACAGGAAATAACTGTCTCTATGATCCCGGAAAATGATGATGATCTTGTCCTGCTGATGAAAAAAGGCCTGACCTGGACAATAAGAACAACTCACCTGTACGAGGCCAAACAGCATTAACAGCAATAGATCCACGGAATTCTTCAGCCATCCCAAGAACACACATGGACATGCCATATTTGGCCATCGTGTATGCTGCATGAGTACACGCACGCACACACACACACACACACACACACACACACACACACACACACAGTTACAGTACACATGAATTAGCATGCAAGTGTGTATGCTGAGAGTACAAGCATTCGAGTCCTCCAGGTGAGGTTATTACCTGTGTGGTTCTTAAACCAGACGGGGTTGAGATTGAGAGGAGGGCTGAGGTTGAGGATATGAGGGTTTTTACTCTTTAACAGGTGTGGGATGCATAATTTAGACCTGAAACGAATTCAAATTATTTGCATAAACAAAAACTAATTGAATTTAAATCCTTTGGTGAATCAATGATTCAAGGGAATCAAGTGAAATTGATTGTTCTTGGGATTCCGACATGTTTTTGCTAGTTTGCTTTTTTCATCATCAAAGTTTTATAAAATGTTTTCTGCACTATTTGCACACAGGACATTTTTTTGTCATTTAATTTGTTTAATTATGCAAATTAATCAGTTTCACTCTGACTTGAGAAATCATCTAGTATGTCGAAGGTTTTTTTTTTATCTATAGTCTCTATTTAAACTTTCCTCCTGTTCTCTATCTCATTCTAAATGTCAACATTTGAGCTTTAAAGAAATCATGAGATCTTGAGTGAGGAACAAGAACAGATCATCATCTCTATGTCTCCATTGTGACATCTGACTGAATTTCTATTTTCCTCCAAAACTCACGTCAGATACGTTCCTCTCAGATTGATGCCCAACATGAGATCCACTTTCTTCATGGGCGTGTCCAGTGTTCCCGTCAGGTTAATGGCACTGGCGTTGTTCACAACGATGTCGATCCCTGTCGTCAAGGCAACAGCAAAACCATCATGAAAAAGGCCATCTCGCTCTACCCTCCCCCGAGTTACACCCCTGAGCTCGTCTCTTACCGCCAAATTTCTGCACGGCATTCTGCACCGCATCGCTGATCTGTTTCTCATCACGAACGTCGACAACACACGGCAGAGCTTTTCCTCCCGCCGCTTCGACTGAGAGATAAAACAAAGAGTGGTAAACGTCCAAGACACGTACAAGAATTTACCTGTGAGCTGACATGTTAAAGTTCATTCATGCACACGTTGTGCACACACTATAAAAATGCACACCATATAAACATTTTAAATAAAGTCAATTTGCATTGACTGACACCCAACTTACACTGCACCTGACCCCTATAGCCCCTCCCACAGGTGGGTGGGTCCACGTGAGGGCGAACCCATGTCTCCTTTTCAAGCTGGGCCTGGCCGGGCTCCTGGGCAGAAGCCCGACCTCCAGGCGATCGCTCACCTTCGAGCCCCTCCCCCAATTCTTGCTTGGGGATGGGCACCCAGGTGACCCGTGTCTGGGCAAGGGAAACCGTATCCTTTTATGTTTCCCCACAGGGGTCTTTGACCTGCGCTTCATCTGGAGCTCATTGCTTAAGATGCTGCGCCCAAGACCTGACCCCGGATTAAGTGGAGGAACATGCTGCTGCTGATGATGATGCTGCTGATGATGAGGATGTCAATTTGCACTGAGAACCAGAATTTATTTGTTTTTAAAACCTGATTTTTTGCGGATTCTCGCAAATCCCTGTGACTGAGATGCTGATGGGATTAAAAGGTTCTTACTCTCTTCAGCAGCCGTGAAGATGGTTCCAGGCAGTTTGGGGTGGGGCTCTGCAGTTTTAGCTGCGATCACCACGTTGGCCCCATCACGGGCAGCTTTCAAGGCGATGGCCTTCCCGATACCCCGACTCGCTCCGGTGATGAATAAGGTGCAGCCAGTCAACTTTCTGGAACAGTGCATGTGTTACAGGGGACAATCTTTAAAATCACACAGAAAGTAAAAAAGAAAGAAAGAACACGACCAGAAACTTCCAAACATTCATTCTCTCTGAACTGGGCTCCGGAAACTTTGCTTTCAGCTTCAGACAAAGATCATAACAAATAAAAAAAAGTAAAGTACATAAAGTAGTAATAGTAGAAAAAAACAACAACAAAACAAACAAACAAAAAAACACTTTCAATGTCAAACAGTGAGATAAAAATTCAATGGAACTTTACTGCGCCAGTAAAATCCTAGAAGGGTCACGTTGATGTTTACAGCATTTATTTAATTCCAGGTGCAATTATTTTATTTATATATATATATATATATATATATATATATATATATATATATATATATACTGATTACAGGTAAATTATCTCTGATAACAATAAAAAAATGCACCTTTCATTTTTACAAAAAAAAAAAAAAAACAACAAGCAAACCTACAGCTGCTTGTGACGTCAGTACTTAAATAAATAACTAAATAAATAAATGGTTCGGGTAATTCTCCAAACCCGAACTAACCCAGTGTTCGTCAGCATTGTGTAATTTTCTCAGATCTTCACACTGCTCTCAGAAACCAGAACAAAACAGAAGTCTTGCTGATGGACTGTGAACTACTCAGGTCACTCTTGCTCCTGCTAC
>CM045735.1:60729748-60762248 GCA_024760905.1 Plotosus lineatus | reverse complement strand
TAAAGGTATAGATGGCGTAAATTCACGTGTAAATTTAATTTGACAACATAAGCCATTTTTAAAAACGTCATCCAAAGTTTAAAGGCGAGGTGCACTGGGTGATTCTAAACCTGTGTGCTTTATAGTGGACAGTATTTTCTTCTCCGTGATAATACTATGGAGATGCGCATGGACCATGATTAAGGTGTGGTCAGAGAGGGCATGGACTGTAATTAAGGTGTGGTATGGGGTGTGGATCTTAGTTGGGGTGTGGACTGTGGTGAAGGTGGGGACTGATTGGGCAGGGACTGTGAATTGGGTGTGGCAGGGGGGTGGGGGGTGTGGACACTGATTAAGGTGTGATTAGAGGGGCGTGGATTTTGGTGAAGGTGTGGACTGATAGGGCAGGGACTGTGAACAGGTGTGGTATGGGGGTGTGTGGACACTGATTAAGGTGTGATTAGAGGGGGCGTGGACTTTGGTGAGGGTGTGGACTGATAGGGCAGGGACTGAATCAGGTGTGGTATGGGGGTGGGGTGTGTGGGGTGTGTGGACAATGATTAAGGTGTGATTAGAGGGGGTGTGGACTTTGGTGAAGGTGTGGACTGATAGGGCAGGGACTGAATCAGGTGTGGTATGGGGGTGGGGTGTGTGGACAATGATTAAGGTGTGATTAGAGGGGGCGTGGACTTTGGTGAAGGTGTGGACTGATAGGGCAGGGACTGTGATTCAGGTGTGGTATGAGGGGGGGGGGTGGACACTGATTAAGGTGTGATTAGAGGGGGCGTGGTCTTTAGTGAAGGTGAGGACCACTTATTAAGGTGTGGTCAGAAGGGGCATGGTTAAGGTGTGCTTCTATGATGTAATGAGACCCATGGAATGGTGGGAGGAGCTGTAATGGAGGAATTATTCATTTTCTGAACTGTTTACTGTATTCCTAATTAGAGTCACGCCCAACTCGGCTGACTCTGCGAGGGCAGAGTACACCCTGAACAGCTTGCCAGGCCATTGCAGGCCAGAAACACACTGACAGCTATGCATCCCACTGTTATCAACAGTCAGCAATGGTTGTCAGATCTTTTGGTAACCCAGTTGGCTGCACTGGGGGGGACAACCGTTGACAGTGGGGCTTGAACCACCAACCTCAGGAGCAGTGGGCCACCAATGCCCTGGAGGAATTAGATACTTTAAATATTTTTTCTTTCAAGAAAGTAAATCTATATATAACCTCGGTTATGACTGTTGAATATGGCATTTTGGTTGAAGCTGACTTCCTTTCCTGCTTGCTGCTCTGTAAACTGGCTGAACCTGTCCATCAGACTCGAATGTCTTTAACTAGTAAACATGATGACGGGTTAATATCCTGCTGAACAGGTGAGCTTTCTCACTCTCAGACCTCCTCCTGTCAGACCTTCTAGTTTCTCTTCTCTGGTATAAACTCAGTGTGGACAGTATGGTAGAAAAGTGTTTTGTCTTTGGGCACTAGGTTGGTTTCATAACATGAATTAAAAATGATGCTCCACATCTCTCTCTCTCTCTCTCTCTCTCTCACACACACACACACACACACACACACACACAGACTGAGCATTGTCCAGGACTGAAACCTGATCATGACGGAAAGACATCTGGCTCGAGCATCTTGCTCTGAGGCAAAACTGCTTGTTTGAGTGATTTGAGAGACGAACCCATGTAGTGGAGGTTATTCTGGTGGAGCATGTTATTGCTGGTGTTGGGTAAAATCAGGACTGTTTCAGAGCAGGGACTTGCTCATCCAAGTGCTCAGGGGCCTAAACCTGAGTGACTTGCACTCTTGCTTTTTGTGAATGACATCATTGAATGTTCTGACTTCACTTCCTGTCCTGCTGTCCTCAGTGCTGTGTGTGAAACCTGCAGCTGCAGGTGAAGCGATGCGTCCTGTTTATTAAACTGATTTGATCTGTGCATTTCATCACTTCATAAACAGGTTCATCAAACCAGCATGACCTTTCAGTTTCTCCAACATGTTTCAGTGAATCATTTATTACTGTTGGGCGTGGTGTGTTTATCACCTGCGCAGAACCCTGTTGCTTTTAATGTTTGTTTTTCCAGCAAAGTTTTTATTTTGCTCATAAATCCAAAATTGTGATGCGAGGTGTCACCAAATGTAATAGTAGGCCCTCGACATTCGCGGGGCTTGGTACCAGCCCCTCACACAAATGAAGATAATCCGGGAGTTCTGTACTCGGAAGTAAAACCCCATGTATCATATTACATGCCGAATGATCAACCGGAAGTAAAATCCTATGTATCTATTACATGCACTAAACTATGCTTCTTAAACACATTCTATAGGCAGTCTTACTCATTAATACAGTATCAATGTAGTAAAATGTAGTAATGATTAAGAAAAACTTTTGAATTTTGTTCTGATATTTATTAATAAAATATATAAACATACAGCACACACACACACACATATATATATAATTATATAAAAGTACATACAGATACAACACATTAATGATCAAAATGCCTCTCAGATTCCCACTAGAGGGAGGCATTGCATTATTGTACTGTACAAAAAGAACATAAAAGTGTGACGTAATAAGCTTTCAGTTGGACCCAGAATGCAGGAGGCGGCGTGAGAGGACAGAGTGGATTTATTATTCAAAGGGCAAGCACTTTAGCAGCGAGCTTTAACTGAGGTGAGCATGCTTGTGTTTATTGGGAGTAGATGTGAAGAGTGAATCAGGTGTGAGCCAAGCATCTCAGCCACGCCCCTCAGCTAGAGTGGAGAGAAAACAGAGTTAGAGGCACAGTCGCCAAAACCAAAGTCCCCCCAAAACACAGACCATAACAAAAAGAACATAAAAGTACATGAAGTGTCATAAATTGGATAAACATGCTACACCACATTACATAAAATCACACACACAAACATTCTAAACATTAACTTAGGTATGTTACTAGAACAATAATTGAAAAAGACTTTAATACTGCAGTGCTTTCAACAGTTCAGATGATTATTCATCTTCAGGCATTTCAGAGAACACTGTCGTTTCTTCAGGAGAAAGACTTATTTCTTCAGAAGAGACATCCAACGTCATTACTTTTTTCTGGCGCTTAGCCGGCGTATGAGTGGCATCATAAAGCTTAACTGGTAATTAAAACACACAAAAAAGGCTCATTGACAACTTGTGCGCGAATGAGGAAAAAAGGGCGTATACATCATCTCAACCAATCAGCAGTAAAAGAGGACAGCCATTGGCTGAATTTGAATCACATGACAGATGTTGGGCAAACTGCAAATATGTGCCGGCGTAAGTGCAAAACCACCAATAGTCAAGGGCCTACTGTACTAGCTTTTTGGACTATACTGTAGTGCATGTGTATTTTGTGGCGGGTCTAATATACTCAAAGGGAAGCGCTGTCCGCCCCCTCGTACTAATGAGCCCACAGACGCTCATGAGTGGCTGGTGATCTCTGTGAGTGAGAGGGAAGTCAGCCTATGTCTTCCCTCCCTACTGTGAGAGCTCGGTCAATCAGCTCCTATGGACTCCTGGTAATGGATGCCTGTGGCATTCATCATGATTCGAATTTACAGGTTAGTCATGTTCTTTGTTGATGGCACTCAGGAGAACAGTTTTAAAAGCTCCTCCCCCTAACCATTTGACAAAAAATTATGATCTATATTATAGGTATATAGGTTCCATTCATCACAAACAAATTTGTGTCTTTGACCTTTGAGGAAATATAAATGGATTTTGATGTAATTTGCATAATTGAGATTTTAGTAAAGCTGACCTCTGTTGAATGACCGTGGCGATTTGCGTGGAATCTAAAAAGTCATCTTGAACATTTTCCAACTTCAATGACAAAGCTGCTACGTGGAAAAAAAGGTGCCACACCCTAATTAAATGGTCGTTTCCTAATTAAAATGAAAATGAGTGGATATCATTCACTGTTGCATCAACCATTCTGAAATTTCTTGTGTACAGCGATGAGGCCTCATCAACAGTGTATTCCAAATTTAATTTATTTTAAAATCTATTGAAGAAATCTGCTGTTTATGATCTGGAGTTTTAATTAATGCTAAACTGCATGTGTTGAGTGTTTGAGGTGTGTGCTAACTACAGTACAAAAGAAAAGTCTCTGGTCAGAGATTATCAGAGCGACATGTCCACCACTCCCTCCGATGGTGACATCATGCACTTTTTAAATTTATTTTTTTATTTTGAATTCTCATGTTCTTTTGAACAGATCGGCACAAAACTCAATGTTAAAACCCTTCTATTCACCTCGCTGTCATTTCAAGACCCTCAGGGAATTCGCTTATCAGTGCTTGGACCCCAGAATTGCTGCTTGTAATATATTTTGTGGTTTAGTTTCCTGTTTATCGATTGAGAATTGTGGTTGTGATTTTTGGTGACAGTGAAAGAAGAATCACTCCAAAGAGAAATTAAAGTAATCAGAGAGGTGTGTGTTGTACACTGAAGTGGTTTTGATGTTACAGGCTATTAGATCAGCGATCCTACAAGGACGTATTGCAGTGCTTCTCAATTATTTTTTTTGTGGCGCCCCCTCTAGGAAGAAAAAAACGTTTCATGTCACCCCACGAGTGACTATAAATAATATTATTTATCTATAAAATTATTAGTACACCTCTACATAACATATCTCAATTAACATTAAACACAAAAAGAAATAAATATAGTTCAACTTACAATAAAGAAAAACTTCATTAACATTGTTTTTTAATCTGGAACAGAAAAGATTTAAAGTGCAACAATGTGCCTGAAATAAAAAAATCATCCTTATTTAAACTCATTCAACTTGTTTATGTTTTAATATCTCCGTCTCTCTCCACCGTCCTTTTTGTTCCTTGTAGAAATTTTCCCCATGTTGTTTCTTGAGGGGTTGTTGACTGCACTTGCGAAAAACCGCTACACCATAGTGCAACAATGAAAGTGCCACTGCCAACTACTGGAGTGAAGGTGCAATTACACTTAATTCTCATACACTATTCCAGAAAAGCATGTTCCCCAGGGTCATACACGCTCCCCCGGCATCACACCGCACCCCCGTATCATACCCCACTATTTGAGAAACACTGGCATATTGTGAAGTTTTGGAGATGTAGAACTGCATCTCTTCTGGTTTTGATTTTAACTCTTAGCTTCACAGTGTTCATGTCACAGGGATATTTTACCTGAAATAAGGATATCTCTCTCTTTCTCCGTTCTCTTATTTCTGTAAAGCAACAAACTCAAGTCATGTTGCTCTGTGTGGTTCTACAGTGCATGCAGTTTGACATTTCTTGAGAGCTTTAGTTCCTATCTATAATTATCTTATAATTAGTACCAAATAAATAAATAAATAAAACATTCATCTCCTTATCATGTACAGTAAACACTCAGTTGTGAAGGAGAATAACACAGGGAAGAGAGAAGCAGAGATTGGTGGTACCTTTGATGAAGGCACAGGACATTTAGATAACTTTGCAAATGTATTTCATGACCCCAGGGGTAAAAAAAAAAAAAAAATGAAATGCCATATATTTTCTCCCAAATGTTTCTTCTCATTTAATTACAACTAACTCCCACCTGTCAAGTACTGCCTCCCTATCACATGGCCACCAAGAAAGCAAATACTTAACCCCTCTGTGACACTTAATGCTATCACCCGCACCATTACACACTCACAAGGAAAGTGCTATCCACACACTTGTACGTATCACCCCACAGAGTGGTTCCAGTGATAGACTGGTGATTGTTCTAAGTAGCAGGGATGCAAACATATGACATCACTCCCTCCCATGAGAGCTCCACCAATCAGCTCCCATGGTTACGGATGGCTGTAGATAGTTCTGCCACTCAGGGGCTACACGTCTCCTAACCATCTGAGCTACCAGTCCTTCGAGGGACCAGTGAATAATCCATAGTTATGTTCTCTGTCCTAAAAACAAGGCTGGTCCATGATAATTTTTTTATCAGTAACGAGAGAACACGGCTGTCTGTGTTATATGGTGTCAGCAACCCAGTCTGTACTAACAGTGATTCAACTCCAAATTCTGTATGTTTGTGCTGTGTTTGATTGTGACACTCGGAGCAGTGTTTACATGGGAGCTATTTGTGATGAGGCTACATGTTGATATGGGACATCTCTGGTTAGTTTGGAGTCTTGATAAATTTGGGAAATTGTGAAATACACGTTTTGTACATTTTTTTGCAATATTTTGAGAAGTATTATAACTAATTCACCTTAAATTACTTTAATTTACTTAAAAATAATTACTTACAAATACTTAAATTTCTTTACTCTCAAAAACTTCTCTTAAATTCAGAGAAAATGTTCTTGGGCTGCTGTGTTGAACTAGGTGGATTATTTTCGAAGCACCTGATGGATAAGAAGTGCATTAGGGTTGATGCTTTTATTGTGTACCCTATTTAGGGATCTTATAGAGGGACCCAGTTAAGATTGGGGAGTCACTATAGAAAAAGGCATCTTGTTTTATGGAAGCCGAGCTGTTTGCCTGTGTTAAAGGAAGCTAATGAAGTGTGATAAAATTGTAAACTCTTTGGGATTTCGAAACATGTGCCGTGGACTTTTTTTCTGTTTATAAAAAAGAATGAGGAAGTGTTTAATGAAAGTTCCAGTTGATGAGTCCTGCCAGTGAAGTGCTGGTGTATACACATGAGTACACAGAGAGACTTTCTTAAGTATTCCTGCTGGTTATCAAATATAGAAAGTTGTCTCATAGTTCACTAATATGTGTAAAAACAGTAAGAGCAGAGAACACAACTTTAATTTTAAAATTTATCACATGAGACCTGCAGGTCCATGTCATTGTCAGAGAGGTTCATGTTTTCATTGACTTCAGTTCAGCACTCAAACCTTTAAGTTTCCTTTTTCTTGTTCAACAGTTACATTAAACAATGTTTACACTCTAAACATTCGAACTAAAGTAATATAATACAGTCGGCCCCCTACTTACGAAAACCTCTGAATACGAAAAATCCAGGTTACGAAAAAAATATTTTCCTAAATTTTCGCCCTCTGTATACGAAAAAACCTCTTCTTACGAAAAGCGCCAAACGCACCATTCAAAAATTCAAACGCGCCATTCAAACATTCAAGGAATGTTTAAGTTGCTCTCTCATTGGCTGTCTCCCAACATCCCGCCCTGCTGGCCTCCCATTGGCCAGGAGGGAGCTGAACTGTACCCATTCCTGTACCCATACTTCCTGTTTGTCACTTCCTGTTTGTTCGTGAAGGAGAGTTGAACAGGACTGTTGGCTTGTGAGGTTTTTTGAGCGTGATCGTTGCAGCATTATATTTCGTTATCCATCATGGACTCGAAGAAAGTGATTCCTGGTGACACCAAAAAGAAGAAGCGGGCTCCGTTATCAATCGAAGTGAAGCAGGAGATAATACAAAAATATGAAAGTGGGATGCAGTTGAGCGAAATCGCAAAGGAGTACGGCCGAAACCCCTCTACAATCGGGACGATATTGAACCAGAAGGAGACCTTAAAAGCGGAGATATAGTGACGGAGGCGATTATTTCGGAAAGATATCGAAGCAGAAGGAGGCATTAAAAGTGGAGATACAGTTACTGAGGCGATTATTTCGGAAAAAGCAACTGCCATATTTAAGGACCTCGTGAAGGAGGGTGGGGGTGAGTGTTCTTCAGACTAGCAACCCCCGGACTTTAAAGCATCACATAGGTGGTTTGAGAAATTTAAAAAAGGTAAATAATTTTCATTTACTTTTAACACGTATTTCATACAAAATTGTTGTACTTTTATCATTTTTAAAGGGTTTATGGGGTAGTCTTGGGAGCCTTGGAACGAATCACGCGTTTTACATGTAAAATGCACCTCTACTTATGAAAACCCCAGGTTACGAAAAAGGCTCCGGAACTGATTAATTTCGTAAGTGGAGGGCCGACTGCATTATCATAATCATCACATTTACATAAACCGAAAATTTCTAATAGGTCTAACGGTGGGATTTAATTACAAGTTCAACTTCACTTCAATTTACAACATTTAACAGAAGCTCTTATCCAGAGTGACTTACAGAAGAGCTTTAAAGTCACGATCAGTGAATATATTCTTATACTGGCACACCAGGATGCAGACTAAGTATACACAGGCACATAAACCAAGTACTGACTGATTGCAACACAGTGCTAAACTATCTATTTCCCTTGTCCCTTGGTGGAATGAGGGACCAGTCCAGCAGTGCTTGAGGATCTGAGAGAATGTAGTGCAGTGTGGGGTGTAAGAAGTGCTTTGAGATAGACAAATGTTAGTGCTTTAAATCTGATGTGAGCAGCTACAGGAAGCCAGTGAAAAGATCGTAGCAGTTCAACAGTGTGAGAGAATTTGGGAAGGTTGAAAACAAGCCATGCAGCTGCATTCTGGATCAGTTGCAGAGGTTTGTCATGAGATGACCAGGGACTGAACAAGTATAATCAATAATTATCTTTTTGGGGGGAGGGGTGGTTTGCACACTCTTCTATCCATGTGCTTCTTGTCTTTGTATTTTTTTTCATTGTGTACTATACACCCACCCACACCGCCCAGTGTGGATCCACATGGCACTTTATTATTACTTGTTCTGACATTTTTGTGTGTGAAGTTGCTACTTTGCTGTGGTGTTTAGCTGTCATTGTTGTCCCCTCCTGCTGTTCTGTTAATCACCAGTGCTAGAACCGACGCCTCTAAGTAGCGCAGACGTTCTCTTGTATGTTTTGAGTTATAATAGAGAAATGCTTCATTAAGATTCCCATCATCGTGCTGAACCTGTGTAGCGTTGCTAATATGAGGCCTGGAGGGTTTTTTCCACTGAGTGGAATGTTGTCGGGCACAGCGGTGTGGTATGTTACGGTATGGTACGCTAACAAACTGTATGTAGAACTCTCTGTGCCCCGATTTAGTTCGTGTTCGTTTCTCCATCACATGACAGGATGTGTGAAAGCAGGAGGCGTATTTCTGTTGATTTTGGGGGTGGAGATTTCTCAGTACATCAATTCATAAATAAATAAAAAAAGAGTAAAAATGAAATAACTGTAAAATATGAATGCTATCTCTGACTCTCTCTCTCTCTCTCTCACACACTCTCACACACACTGTCACTCACATACACCCACACACTCTCACTCACACATGCACTCTCTTTCACTCTCTCTCACTCAAACTCGCACCCATACACACACACACACACACACACACACGCTCTCTTTCTCTCTCTCTCTCTCTCACACTCACGCACGCTCACGCTCTCTCTCTCTTTCATGCGTGCGCTCTCTTTTGCATGTGCGCTGTCTGTCTCGTCCACGCGGGCACTCTCTCTTTCGTGCGCGTGCTTGCTCTCTCTTTTGCGTGCATGCGCTCTGTCTCTCTTTCACATGTGCACTCTGTCTTTTTCGCACGCATGCTCTCTGTCTTTCGCACGCGCGCTCTCTGTCTTTCGCACGCGTGCTCTCTGTCTTTCGCACGCGCGCTCTCTGTCTTTCGTGACGCTGCTCTCTGTCTTCAGACGCTGCGCTCTCTGTCTTCGCCTTGCAGCTCTCTGTCTTTCGCCCGCGCGCTCTCTGTCTTTCGCACGCGCGCTCTCTGTCTCTCTCTCTCTCTCACACGTTCTCTCTGTCTCTCTCTCTCTCTCTCTCTCGCACTCTCTCTGTCTCTCTCTTGCGTGTGCCCTTTGTGTGTGTGTCTCTCTCTCTCTCTCTCTCTCTCTCTCTCTCTCTTATGTGCGCTCTCTGTGTCTCTCTCGCACACGCTCTCTCTCTGTCTCACCCATGCGCACACATGCTCTCTCTGTCTCACTCATGCACGCGCGCTCGCTCTCTCTGTTTCATTCATGCACGCACGCGCTTTCTCTCTCAAGACAGGGTGTTGATATTTTGCTCCTAATATTATAGAGAAGTACTTGAGTGTAGAACAGGGATTAGAAGGTCGGTGTTTGTGGCTGAATCTCTGTGCTTGTTCCCTGTTGATAAAACGGAACAGATTTCGAGCTTTGCTCTGATATTGAATTTGTTTGCAACAATAAAGTATAAAATAAAAAATATACACTAATATCTAAGTTAGTGTACCCAGAAAACCATGATCTGATTAATAATCCAACAGGAAGTAGCTCTGAGGCTGAACCTCTCTGGCTGTTCTCCACTGTGTAGCGTACACATGTGTATTACAGACTAAATAAGTGTGATCTCGGTACAGGTGATCTAGAGTGCAGTGTGTTTACACTGTAATCATGTACCTGCGTATGAGTGAACGTCCAGCAGTAAAGACGAGGAAGGCGCAGTGTTGTCGTGTTTATCAAGCTTTGTCTGCGACCCTTATGTAGTTTGTTAGATTTTACTCCAGAGTTTGATAGCAGTGAGTTCCAGGCTCTGACACAGGAAAGACGCAGCCCATTTCCATGTTTTCTGCCATCTCACTTCCTGTTCAACGCTGAAACAGAGTGAGTGAGCGAACAGAGAGGGAGGAATGTATCTTGGTGACTCATTCCTTCCACTTTCCCGAAAATCTCTTTTAACTCGTCCTTTTTTGTTTATTTACTCCATGTTCTGATCTCCTGAGGTTTAGTGGCAGTGATGCAGAATTTAACAAAAAATGAATTCATTCATTTTCTGAACAGCTTAATCCTAATTAGGGTCGCAGGGAGTTTGGTACCCATCTCAGCTGAGCCAGTGCAAGGGCGGTGTACACCCTGGACAGCTCACCAGGCCATCGCAGGGCCAACACTCAGACAACCATTCATACTCGCACTAACACCTCGAGGAGATTTGGAACAGCTAGTTCGTCTCCTGTGCATGTTTTTGGACTGTGGAAGGAAACTGGAGTACCCAGAGGAAACCCACACAGGCATGGGGAGAACATGCAAACTCCACATAGAAACATCCAAGCTGGGAATTGAACCCAGGACCTTTTAGCTGTGAAGTAGACACGCTAACCACTATGCCACTGTGCCGTCTTTCTTCTTATTCTATTTTTAAGAACAGCATGAAAAATGATAATAAATTGAACAAAAACAGTTTATAGGCCCAAAAAAAAAAAACTACATGCAAAAACATTATATAAGTTGTAGAAAGATGTTTTTTTTTGTTGAATTGCTCTCTTTCTCTCTGTCTGTGTGTCTCTGTCCCTCTCTCTGTCTGCGTGTTTCTCGCTGTCCCTCTCTCACTGTGTGTTTCTGTCTGTCCCTCTCTCTCCCTCCCTCTCTCCCACTGTGTGTCCCTGGCTCCCTTTTGCTGTGTGTCTCTGTCTCTCTCTGTGTGCCTTTCTCTCTGTGGGTCTGTCTCTCTCTCTCTCTCTCTCTCTCTCTCTCTCTCTCTCTCTCTCTGTGTCTCTTTGTGTGTGTGTGTGTGTGTGTCTCTCTCTCTTTCCTTCTCTCTCTGTCTCTCGATCTCTATGTGTGTCTCTCTCTCTCTCTCTGTCTCTCTCTGTCTCAGTCTCTCTTGCTGTGTGTCTCGGTCTCTCTCTCGCAATGTGTCACTGTCTCTCTTGCTATGTTTCTCTGTGTGTTGCTCTCTCACTCTCTGTGTGTGTCGCTCTCTCTCTCTCGCTGTGTGGCCCTGTCTCTTTTTCTGTGTCTCTGTCTCTCGCTCATTGTCTCCCAACATATGTCTCTCTCTCTCTCTCTCTCTCTCTCTCTCTCTCTGTGGGTCTCTCTCTGTCTGTGTCTCTCTCCCTGTGTGTCTGTGTGTCTCTCTGTGTGTGTGTGTGTGTGTGTGTGTGTGTGTGTATATATGTGTGTCTCTCTGTGTGTGTCTCTCTGTGTGTGGGTCTGTATGTGTGCCTCTATCGCTGTATGCCTCTTTCTGTGTGTGTCTCTCTGTCTCTCTTTGTCTTTCTTTCCCGTCTCTCTCGGTCTGTCTCTCACTATCTCTCTCTCTGTCTGTCTTTCTCTCTCTCTCTCTCGCTCTCTCTCTCTCTCTCTCTGTGTGTGTGTGTGTGTGTGTGTGTGTGTGTGTATATATATATATATATATATATATATATATATATATATATATATGTATGTATATGTATATATGTATGTGTGTGTGTGTCTGTATGTGTGCCTCTCTCTCTCGCTGTATGCCTCTTTCTGTGTGTGTCTCTCTGTCTCTTTGTCTCTCTTCCCCCGTCTCTCTTGGTCTGTCTCTGTCTCTCTCTCTCTCTCTCTCTCTCTCTCTCTCTCTGTCTCTCTGTCTTTCTCTGTGTCTCTCTCTCTCTGTGTCTCACTCTGTGTGTGTGTGTGTGTGTCTGTGTCTCTCTCTCTGTCTGTCTCTGTCTTTCTCTCTTTTTTTACCCCCCAGTTGTTAGGAATTAGTGAGTTTTGGAGAAGTTTCCTCTCTGTCTTTAGTTTTGATTTTCTTCCAGTTATTTTGGGAAGCAGTAGAGGAGGTGTTGTGCTGCCTAGCACGTCAGGAAAGTGTTTTTCTTCTCGGTGATGGAGGTGAAGTTGTTCAGGTGAAGAGCTGCGATTTCTGAAAGCTGCTTCATGGCCGGAAACCTGAAGAGAAATTCGGAGCTGTGTAGCCTGAGGGTTGGCTTTGAGCTGTGCCTATGTTCCTTTTCCTGTCATTCATTAATCACACGTGTGTGTGTGTGTGTGTGTGTGTGTGTGTGTGTGTGTGTGTGTGTGTGTGTGTGTTTTGTGCTGCTACTCGCAGTCTAAGGAAAGGAAACATGAATTCCCTAAAACTCTGAACATCTCTTTAATCTGTAGCATCGTTGTTTATTCAATAAATTTCAACTGGATAATTAAACTCTGAATTTCTTCATGAAGTAAATTTCTAAAAGTTCTGTTTTTCCATGAAGTCCAGCAACGGAAAAGTTCTAATGAAGATGTAAAATTATTTTGGGTTTTTTGGATGTTACAGGGGCACTTTTGATTATTCTTATTTTTATTAAAATGTTTTTGTATATGAAGTAGGGGCAGTGGTAGCCTGGTGGTATAAGGCGCAGGATTGCTGATCCTAAGGTTCGGGGTTCGAATCCCACTCTCCACAAGGCTGTCACTGTCCCCCCAGTGCAGCTAACTGGGTTATCAAAGGCGGGCCATGTCTGTCACTGTCTATGGTGAGAGGTTGATGTAAAAGAACCATTGCTGACTTTCGTAAAGAGGAGCTGCAAAGTCGTCAGTGTGTTTCTGTCCCTTGCTAAAGGGTTGTGTCAGGAAGGGCATCCGACACAAAAACCTATTCCAAATCAAACATGCGAATCAGATGATTCGCTGTGGCGACCCCTGGAAACGGGATAAAAAAGAAAGAAGTTTTTGTATATGAAGTCAAGAAAAGAAAACTTTTTCTCCATTTTCTTTGGCAGAATGTTTTTGGAATCTGCCCGATGATGTAAATATTAATTATTTTCTCATAAATATTTATGTGGAGTGAAAATGGAGCTCAGTTCCACTCTGTACCCATGCTGCACTGGGCCATTTGCGTACCTCCTACAGAACCTGTTCTCTCGAACAAACAACCCACACACTCACACCTTGGGGACGTCTGGAACAGCCAATTAACATAATGATGGATGAAAGTGAAGTTCCTTAAGGTAACCCACACAAGCACCGGGAGAACATGCAAACTGACAGACATGGACGCCCTCGTCTAGTCCGGGACTTGAACGCAGGACCTTCTTGCTCTGTAGCAGATGTGCTAACCACTACATCACTGTACTGGCCATTAGAAATGTGTGTGTCAGGTTTTTTCTTGGTGTGTTTTGTTTATAAAACTTTAAAGTGAAAGAAAAGAGGTTATGAAGTT
This sequence comes from Plotosus lineatus, assembly GCA_024760905.1. Classification (NCBI taxonomy): domain Eukaryota; kingdom Metazoa; phylum Chordata; class Actinopteri; order Siluriformes; family Plotosidae; genus Plotosus; species Plotosus lineatus. The sequence continues at coordinate 60,748,520 of CM045735.1, read as the reverse complement.
GCTGCTGCGTGATGTCGATGCCACGTGTGGTTTTGCAGAAGCAAGCAGCTGCTTGAGCGCCATCTGTTTCAGGTTATGAGACTCACCCAGGGTACCTCTTCATGCTGAGCAACAGTCATCTCATAGAAAAATTCATCCTGAAGACAAACTTGCACCGAATTCTCCGGGCCACAAGGCACACCAGACTATAAGACGCAATAGAAACGAACGGGGCTGGTCCACACACTAGGCGCACCAGATTATAAGGCGCATTAAGCGAAACAAAAGTCAGATAAGTCAAACGTGATTCAATTCTCATCATTGTTCAGCTGTAACATATAAAATATAAAATAGTACACTTCACAGTAACTCTCAACATTGTTCAGCTGTAACAACATAAAACAATAAACTCATTTTTTCAGTTCATTCCTTTTACACAAAACCATCAAATTCCTCATCTTCAATGTCTGAGTTTAACAGTTGCACGAGTCGGACATAACCCCCTTATCCCTCTATTATTTTTTATTATTATTATATTTCATTATCTATTATTTCCTCATGCATGGAGTCAGATCAATAGATGGAGATTAAAAGTTTTCCTGCGTCATGACCTAAGCTTCTCTCAGCCATGCCCCCTGAAAGAGACAGCACATTAGTATTGTTCATTACAGAACAGAACTCATTACTCTTAAGGAGCTGTATCAGTGGAACTTTAAATTCAAGAAGGTTAAGCCAAGGTATCAGTAGGTACTGTCATGGAAAAAAATTATGTCATCATAAGTGGATGGTTTTAGGTTCTATTTGTTAAGTTAACCATTACAAATCACCAGTCCAAATTTCATGCAATTAGCTTGAACGGTTTCCGAGATAGAGCCTGTTCTGCTACCCTGCTTCAGGCCCCTGGCTCGGACGTCATTTGGGGAGTCAATGAAACAAGAATTATTGCTTTCTACAAAGACTTAATGCCATTTCTCAGTCATTTCGAAAACCTAGTTCTGCATTGTGGAGTTTCAGGCCTCTGAGGTCATAGCTTTTGTATTAAAATCCATTTCAAAATGCATCTTTTTTTTCAAATTATGGTAGCACCACATTGGAAAAGATGGTATTTTTAGTTGCCCCTATTTTCAAAATTAGACACCTACAAAGTCCAATTATGCGATCTCCCAAGATAATGAGAGAGACTAAACCACTTTAATTTTTTTAATGGAGGCCAGTCCTTCTGAGTTTTGAAGATATTGTCCCTCAAAAATGCCTCAAACTGCAATTTACTCCACAGAAAAAAAATCACCAAAATGACATATTTTTGAAAATTCATTCAAATTTAACCAAGTCAATACCTTGATACTTTTGTTTCCAAGAAAAAAACAACCTGTTTAATCCATCGGAAGCATCAGTCTTAGGCAATCTACCATGGTTTGGGGTTTAAAGGGGATCAGACAAGTGAAATTTTACGAAAATGCCGAATATCGTCAAATTCTGAAAATCCATTGAACTTCAGCCAACCAAGCCAACAGCCTGAAACTTTTGTTTCTAAGGTTTAATCCATTGGAAGCGTCAGTTTTAGACTATCTACCATGGGATTAAGCTGTGAAGGAAGTCAAATATGTTAAATGGCAGAATCTTTTTTTTGGAAAAGACTAATACATAATCATTTTGGAAAATTCAGAGTATTGTAATAAGCAATAACTGTACTCTTTTTTCCACTGGAAAAAACCCCCGGATCATATGAATAAACAATCCTATTATCGATAATGATGATCATTTTACCTTGAGTGACTGGGGGCGTGGCCTCGAGTGATTTTAGAGCTGATTTTAGACAGGAATGTGTATGCATGATCATATAAAGTCGGTTAAGATTTCTCCATCAAAACTCTTAAATAGCCTCAGACTAAGCAGGAGTCTTAATTTACATCTGAGGAACATGTCCTATCTGTTGCTTTTGAAATTAGAACCCATAAATTAAATAAAAATCTGTCCGAAGTCGGAAGTGCCAATTCTGTTCATGGTTAACCAGCGAGCCGAGTGACCCGATCAATTCAGAATCAAAGTCTAAATTTATCGCAAGATTTCAACAAAACAGACACACTAGAAAATTGTGTACACGATAAAGGTTATATTCTGATTGTATAAATATATATTACTCACCCAGGTATGGAATAAATACAGTATACCAGAAATGATTGTTTCCTGCTCAGATGCGTTCATCATGGTAGCGGCCACCTTGGCGTGTGATGGTCAATATCACTTTTTTTTTTGAGGGGAGACTCGCAATTAAATTGCCTGGCACGTCGTCATGTTCTTGAGCTTCGATTCAAATTTCATTTTAAACTAGACAAAAAAACTCTATAAATTTTGGTACCTACTTTGTGGGGGGGTTATATTCTACCGATTTTTCAAGAACCGGCAATCTTCTTTGGGATATTAATAAATATTAAGTTTTTTAAAAATGCTGACAACCCTGTGGGGATTCGAACCCCCAAACTTAGGATCAACAATCCTGCGCCCTATCCACTAGACTATCACTGCCCAGCTTTTAAGTGTACCTTATGGTCCAAAAAAATATGGTATATGTGGGCAGTGCTGCTCACAGGAGAGACTTCAAGACCGGAGAAGATACACCTCACATCTTGTGTGGATTTCTTCCGGGGATTCTGGTTTCGTACCACAGGTGTTCCAAATTGCCACTAGGTGTGAGTGTGTTGGCCATGTAATGCTGAGGCTCAATGTTCCTCTAGGGAGTCAGTGGTGGCATGATGGGTTACTGATCCGCAGGTCAGCGGTTCAATCCTTACTGCCACCACTGTTGGGCCCTTGAGCAAGGTCCTTAACCCGCAAATGCTCAGTTGTTTAGACATGATAATTGTAAGTTGCTTTGGATAAGAGCGTCTGCCAAATGCTGTAAATGTGTACCTCGCCTTCACTCAGAGTCGGCTGAGATAGGCACCAGCCTCCCCCGCAACCCTAATAGGATTAAGCCTTTCAGAATAGGAGTAGAGGATTGAATGATTTAAGACCCCCAACCCCCCAACACACACACGCGCACACACACACACACACACTATACCCCCCACTCCTCCACGACATTAGTGTTTGGCTGATTGTGTTTTCTCTCCTGTTACCTGTTACACACTTCCTTAAACATTCCAATTAAAATTGCACCTCTCAATGTTATTATATGTAAAAATTCTTCACTGTGCAAGGTCACAGGCATAAAAAAAAAAAGCAAGGATTTCAGTGCATCGTGGGTTTTTCAAAAATATTCATCGGAGAAAAAAAAAGAAAAAAAAAGGGAAATTAAAGAAAAATAGGGGAAAGTTAAGGAAAATGCCGCAAAACAAGGCCAATTATGCAAAATAAAAACAAACCCCAAACAAACAAAAACAAAAAACAACCCAAAACCCCCCCCCTTACAAAACTATTTACATTTTTATGTAGTGTGTGCATCCGAGTGTGTGCATGCGCGTCTGTAAGTGCGTGTGTAATTTTATTTTATTTCAATCTTATGCATTATTTGTGAATGTTTAATTGTTATTATAAGCATTTATAGCATTGAATATGTATTTATTGATATTATATGCACGTATACGTCAGTCAGGGGGTCGATCCGACTTGGCAGAAATCGGCGGTCGCAGGGGGATCTCGGTCCCCATTAACCACGGAAAGTGAGGGATCCCTGTAACTAGCAGACTAATGCTAGCTCGTTTCTTGGTGAAATTCGTAAGCGAATGCCTGTAGATAGTAACGTTAGTTAAAGTGTAAGAAATTCAGTGTGATTAGCAGGCTAATGTTGCTAGGTTTTTATTATTTATTCAATTATTCAGGTGTTTCTGGTACAAAGCGAGTTGATGAAGGCCGAGATTGGTGTATTCATGTTTGTGGAGTTTTTCTCTGCTATTACAAGGTTTTTGGCTCCAGTTTTTTCCTTGCACTGTTGATTGTTTTCGGAGAACTTCCTGATGTCCTTGTCCTGGAGGTTTCAAGTCATATAGTCACAACAAAGCCGACTCAATTGTGTAGCGAAGCCAAAGCCAAGAAGAGGTTCGTGAGCTTTTTGTTTCGGTGCTGTGTCTGAGGTGCTCCTGAGCTGCTCCTTCTGTGGTGTTTTGACTTCGTGCTGGTGATGGAGCGCTGTTGGCATTTGTTTTTTTGCTGGCTTGTTTCCTCGCAGTCTTTGTTATGGCCACGAGTGTCATTGTACCATGAAACGTTGGTTTTAAAAAGTTTCTCCCTCTTCATCCCTGAGGAACCAAAGCAGTGTGGTGACCTGGATTAGATCGGGATATTAAGGTAAAGTCTGTTGGGCCTTTTACACCCGAGCCTAGTGGCTCATCGGACTGGTGCTTATCCCCGGATTCTGTAGCGTGAAGCGACTAGGAGTACAACTCCTCCTGGATGGGACGCTAGTCCATCGCAGGTTAGCTTCCCAGTATATTTTTACTGGTACCCATTTATACTGCTGGGTGAACAGAGGCACACTTGTGGTTGAGACCTTTTGCCCAGGGGTCTTGGCACAGTGGGGGTCTCGCTGGGATTTGAACTCACAACCTCCCGATCAATGAGCCCAGGACCCTAACCACTACACCGCCGGCCCCACAGATCGGGATCTTACCTTATGAACATTTCTCTCATTCTGTCTGGGCCTTTACATCATACAGTATTGAGCGACATGATGAAAGTGAAAACTTGTGACTCTGCTACCTGCTGTCCGTGCAGTTTTCTTTTCTATTCAGCGTTTTATTTGCATGACTGTATAATCAGGATATTTGCCTCAAGGTGAGTGCCATCGATGGAATGTTCTACCTGCTCCAGATCAGGTGGAGCCACTATTCTACAGGGAAGAGGTCAGGGGCTGATTTATACTTCTGAAAAGGTGAATCTACCGTAATCCCCCTCTCCATTACTGCAGCCACCCACAATCCCCTTCTTCGCACTACTGTTACCCATAATCCCCTCCATTGCTGCTCTTACACAGAATTCCCTACATCTCTGTTATTGCCCACAATCTCCCTCCATTGTTGTTGTTGTCCACAATCCCCCTTCATTGTTGCCCATAATCCCCTCTCCATCGCTGCTGTTGCCCATAACCCTCCCTCCATCGCTCCTGGTGCCCATTATCCCCCCTCTAGGTAGCTGCTGGTGCCCATAATCCTCCCCTCGTCACTGCTGCTGCCCGTAATCATCCTCCTCACCGTCGCTACTGCAAACCATAATCCTCCTCTGCATCCGTACTTCATTCATTCATTCATTTTCTGAACCGTTTAACCCTAATTGGGGTCACGTGAAGGCTGGCGCCCATCGCAGCTGACTCTGGGCAAGGACAGAGTACACGCTGGACAGCTCACCAAGCCATCACAAGGCAGAAACATGCTGATGGCTATGCAACCTACTCTTGTCAAAAGTCAGCAATGGTTCTTTTACATGAACCTCACACCATAGACAGTGAGAGACTATTGGCTATTGGGATGGGGGGTTTGGGGGGGGGGGGGGGGAGTAACAACCGGTTCAGAGTGGGGCTTGAACCCCCAACCTTGGGATCAGTTATTCAGCACCTTACCACCAGGCCACCACTGCCCCTGCATCAGTAGTTTCCCATAATGCTCCTTGCCATCACTACTGTTACATATAATTCTCCTCTTTGTCAACTGTTGAACTCAAACCTAATGAAATCCCAGTAAATGAAACCTACCATGACGTGAATGTGGTTCCACGAATAAAGAATAGCATTATAGAGGGTCGGCACTGCTGCCTTTAATTGCCCCTAGTATTTCATCATTTTATGATCTAAACCCAACACTGTCGTGGTGATGCGTCCATCATGTTAAAGGGAAGGTTTATTAAAAATTCCTTCATAACAGTGCAGAGTCATGTCAGAATGTTCTCCATGCTCCGATCCGGGGTTAACTCTAATGACAGTGCTCAGCTCACAGAACAGCTGAGCATGTGGAAACGATGAAGGCTAAACATTTTTTACTCATAAATGTTGCATGTGAGCAAAAAAAGTATGGCGTGCAAATGACAGGCAAAACATGGCGACGTCATTTCTGTCTCTTCCACCTTGCCAGGAAGTGGCCCTTTCTCTTCTTTGCACAAGCATGTACGTAATGCGTTCAGAGCCTTTCACTAAAACATTTAGTATGTATACATATACAGATTTTGGGACACCCCTCATGTCCTCATACCAACATGCTGCACGGAAAGATGATGATTTAAGACCTGCTCTCGTTATTCGGTGTTTTCTCATTCATTTACTTGTCTGAATATCGTTAGAATACCGTTCCTATGACGATGACAGTCCCAGAATATATTCAAGTTAATGAAAATCGCAGCTGGATTATCGCCACTCACTAGAATTTATCGGTCCTCTGTTGCTGCTCTCAAATAATTTGAATCTTCATTTCCTTTTGGATTTTTTTCCCCTTCTCAGGGGTCGCCACACCGAATTATCTGATTCGCATGTTTGATTTGGTTCATAGGTTTTTATGTCGGATGCCCTTCTTCACACAACCCTTTATCAGGGGGCAGAAACACGCCGACGGCTTTGCAGCTCCTCTTTACGAAAGTCAGCAATGGTTCTTTTACATGAACCTCACACCATCGACAGTGAGAGACATGGCCCACCTTTGATAACCCAGTTAGCTCCACTGGGGTGGTGGGGGTGGAGGGGCAACCTTGTGGAGAGTGGCACTCGAACCCCCAACCTTAAGATCAGTGATCCAGTGCCTTTTACCACCAGACCACCACTGCCCACATTCTCAAATAATTTGAATATTGTTCGTTTTTAACTTGTGACATCAGAAAGCGAGTTTATGTGAAGCCCAGTGATGCTCAAGTAGTGCGGCGTGCCCTCCCTTGGGGAATGAAGAGAAAGGTGGAGGGAGACGGAGGTATTAAGACATAAATAAGTTGAATGAGTTTAAATAAGGATGTGTATTTTTAATTTCGGGCACATTGGTGCACTTTAAATCTTTTCTGTTACAGATTAAAAAAATAACAACGTTAATGAAGTTTTTCTTTATTGTAAGTTGGACTATATTTCTTTCTTTTTGTTTTTAATGTTTTAATAAAGATACAATGTTATGCAGAGGTTTACTAATAACAATTTAATAGACAAATAATACTATTTATAGTCACTCGCGGTGAATGCAGCTGTGAGGGGGGCACAAGCCAGTGTTCCCCCTCACGCTTGCCCCAAGCCCGGATAAATGCAGAGGGTTGCGTCAGGAAGGGCATCCGGCGTAAAACCAATGCCATATATAACATGCGAGTCAATAATACGAATTCCATACCGGATCGGTCGAGGCCCGGGTTAATAACGACTACCTTCAGTGCTGTTAACCAAGAGGGTGCTGGTGGAAATTGGACTACTGTTGGTCAAAGAAGGTCTAGGACTGAGAGTAGGGACTTTGAATGTTGGAACTGTGACAGGAAAAGCTAGAGAGCTGGCTGATATGATGCAGAGGAGGAAGGTGGACAGACTGTGTGTTCAGGAGACCAGGTGGAAAGGTAGCAAGGCTAGAAGCTTAGGAGCAGGGTTTAAACTGTTTTATCATGGTGTGGATGGGAAGAGAAATGGAGTCGGAGTCATCTTGAAGGAGGAGTTTGTCAGGAATGTTCTAGAAGTGAAAAGAGTGTCAGAAAGAGTGATGAGTCTCAAGTTAGAAATTGAAAGCGTGATGTTCAATGTTGTTAGTGCTTATGCCCCACAGGCAGGATGTGAGCTAGAAGAGAAGGAGAGATTCTGGAGTGAGTTAGATGAAGTGATGCAGAGTACCCCCAGAGGTGAAAGAGTGGTCATTGGTGCAGACTTCAATGGACATGTTGGTGCAGGCAACAGAGGGGACGAGTAAGTGATGGGCAGGTTTGGTACCCAGGACAGGAACACAGATGGACGGATGTTGATGGATTTTGCGAAAAGGATGGAAATGGCTGTGGTGAATACTTTCTTCCAGAAGAGACACGAGTATAGGCTGACATAAAAGCGGCGGTAGGAGCACACAGGTAGACTACATCTTGTGTAGACGATGTAATTTGAAGGAAGTCAGTGACTGCAAAGTAGTAGTGGGTGAGAGTGTTGCCAGACTGCATAGGATGGTGGTGTGCAGGATGATGCTGATGGTGAGGAAGGTGAAGAAGGCAAAGGCAGAGCAGAAGACAAAGTGATGGAAGCTGACAAAGGAAGAGTGCCGTGTTGTATTCAAGGAGGAGTTGAAACAGGCTTTGGGTGGTCAGGAAGTGCTTCCGGATGACTGGACAATCCACAGTTAATGTTATCAGGGAGACCGGTAGGCGAGTACTTGGTGTGTCCTTTGGAAGGAGAGTAGATAAGGAGACTTGGTGGTGGAATGAGGAAGTGCAGGAGTGTGTACAAAGGAAGAGGTTAGCTAAGAAGAAGTGGGACATTGAGAGGACCGAAGAGAGTAAACAGGAGTACAGGAAGGCGGAGCGTAAGGCGAAGGTAGCGGTATCAAAAGCCAAACGGAGGGCGTATGATGACTTGTATGCTAGGTTGGACAGTAAAGAGGGTGAAAATGAAACGCTTTTTTCCTTTCTAGAAGGGGCGCCACAGAAAATAATTGAGTAGCACTGGTGTAGCCCCAAATCAGAAATGCTGAAAAGGTCTCAGGTTTAAAGGATAAACATGGAATTTCGCAAAAAAAAATTTGAGCCGGAAAATAAATTTCAGGAAATTTCATACATTCACTAAAATGTGAATAAAAAAGTTATGTGATATTTATCCACATCGTTTGCTTTTATCTTCACTGGGACTCATTTGTTTGCATTTAAAGATTTTAATCTATTAAAGGAATTAACCCTTAAATGTTTTTATTAAATAAATGTTTATTAATTCGATCTGTACTTTAGTATTGGCAACATTTAACACTGCAAGGTTCTCCAAAATAACATGTGGAATTGTAATACACACACACACACACACACACACACACACACACACACACACTCACACTGTTTTGGTCACTGTGACAGACGCGTCTGACAGCAGCAGATCTCCTGTAGCCACTTGGCCTTCTCTGTTTTCTCTGCAGTACTACACAATGCGGTGTGTGTAAAAAGCCTGGTGTCTCAGCCCCGGATCAGGTGACCGCTCGTCTTTCTGCTCGGGCTCTCAGCTGGGTTTCAGTTCTCTGCTCTTGATTACACTCCTACAATATTTAAAAGGGAAATGGAAACCAGACGCTGGCCCTCCTTGCCCGAGCTCTGTAACATGAGTTTGCAGTTCCTGTTCCTCCTTCATCAGGCGTCTTACAGAAACCGCACGCAGGTCGGGATCCAATCCCAGCATGGCTCCCATTAATATTTACACTCTAGAAGGTTCCAGACCTTTATCATTAATATGCAAACATCTGTATTCTCTTTGTTGTTTTTAATGTGTATACAGAGGCTTCTGTCCAGAGTGTCATCACGAAAGCTTTTCTTTCTGTGTTTATGTTGGCATTGTTGGTGTGATGCAGGTCACGAGCTTCTCGTGTTGGTTTGAGGTTAATGTTTATGAAGTTGAGAGTCTGAGGGAGCTCGTGTCCTTTTTTTTTTTGTTTTGTGCCGACTGATTGATCACTAACTGATTGGTTAAAGAAGGGGGCGTGGCCAGACATGCACGGTCTCCCTATGAGCTCTTGTGATGAACTCTCACAGTGATGACGATCCATTATGTTATTGTAGAAAGATGATGTCATTTCCTATTGCCTGTTCATTTGGACGCGATCAGAAAGCAGAGTTGCGCCTCATGTTTTAAAGCACTGGTTAAGAAAAGAAGTCATTGTGATTTTGCGCTTCGGTTTCTTGTGAGTCTCTTGAAGGTCTTCACGCTCGTTCTGTCGACATCTGAGGTGCGAAACGGAGCAGATCACTTCTATCTAAATTAAATCAGCGCCATCTTAGGTCTGGTTCTCGAGTTAGTTCTCCCTTCCTGTAGGATGTCCAACTGCAGCTCTATAAATTCAAGAAAACCCACTTAATCCTTTTAGGGTCATTGGAAGGGTGGAACCTATCTCAGCCGACTCTGGGTGCAGGTGAGGTACACTCTAAACAACTTGCCAATCCATCACAGAACAACACACACACACACTCACACAAGCATTTTCACTCACACCAAAGGTCAATCTGGAGCAGCCAATTAGCCTAACACACATCGTGCCTTAACGACTGTGGGAGGAAACTGAAATACACAGAGGAAACTCGCGCAAGTGCAACGAGAATATGTAATCTCCATCCACACAGAAACATCCAGGACTTGAACCCAGGACCTTCTAACAGTGAGGTGGATGTGCTGAGCACTATGTGACCATGTGACCGCCTCTAAATTTGGTTCACTTTGATTTTTTTTCCCCTCACTGCAGAAATGTTGATCAGGAACGACAGAAACTAATTCCTTTCCCCTTTATCTACACGAAGAAAAGGTTCTGGTGCACTGATGCTCTCTCTGCAGGAGAGCACTGTACAGCACGCAGTGTTCATGGAGCTGTGGATTCTGATTGGTCAGAAGGGGTGATTAATTTGAGAGAGAGACGGAGACACTGAGGGTGGAGTAAACAGTGGCAAGGTCCCTTCTCATCCTTGTTGGCAACTGATCTGTGTGTGTGTGTGTGTGTGTGTGTGTGTGTGTGTGTGTGTGTGTGTGTGTTCTGGTCCTCCGCACACAAGAATGAACACAACATGGCAGCACCCACAGCACTGATTTGTAATTTGTGTGTGTGTGTGTGTGTGTGTGTGTGTGTGTGTGTGTTGTATATGAGAGAGAGAGTACGTGTACCTATCAGGTGCTTTGGTGAGGAATGTGAGGAAGCTTGATGGAAAGGGAAGCAGTGAGAAATTGTATCTGAGTGAAAGTGGAGGTTAAATTGAGTTGAGAGCAAGGCATGCTGGGAGATCAGATGACGTACAGAAGATGAAAATCTTTTGGTGTACGTAGGGTATTTAGAATGGGTGAGGGGGGAGTGTCGTGTCTCTGTGTGTGTTTGTGAGGATTATTTTTTTGATGTGTGTTCTGATTCGGTTGCTGTGGCTCACGCTGATCTCATCATTTCTTCAGATTTCTTTTTGGTTTTTATTCATTTTTTTCCGTCTGTGGAATTGTGCAGTGGAGATGCTGTGGGCAGCCTCGGAGACCAGGGGGCATATCTGGTTACTGATGAAGGACGGCAATGTCAATAATAAATAAAACACATGAACATACACACTCCACGCAGGTCCCACCCTGAGTGAACAGCTGTTTCCCAGCCTACACACACACACACACACACACACACACACACACACACACACACACACACACAGCCTGTTTCCAGGGAGATTACTTATCAACCTGTTGCGCTCCCTCTCTCTCCGTCCCTGCACCTCCCTCTCTGTCTCTCTCTGTCTCTCTCCTCTGTGATATTTTTCTGCATTCACCCTTTCTTCCTTTGTTTGTTTTCTTGTAGTTTGTCCTTTTCTCTTTACACTCCTTCTCGCGCATGTGCCAGCAACACACATTCACCCCTCCTTTTTCTTTTCGCTCTCCCTCTCTGTCCACATTGCTCTCTGAGCGCTTCTGCTCTGTCTACCTCCGATCTGAGTCCTCTCTCGCCCTCTTTCCTGTATCTGTCTTTTCCAGCTTCTTTCTCTCTATCATAATTGTCTTTCTTCTCTTTCTCAGCTCTCTCTCTCTCTCTCTCTCTCTCTCTCTCTCTCTCTATCTCCTGTGTCTTTTTGGCCTCTTTTTCTATCCTACAGGAATAATTTGACATGAATCCGATGTCTGGCAGGTAACGTGAGTGTGTGGGTGTTCGGTGATGTGGAGTGAATGAGTGACGTTCAGTGCTGGTGTGAGTGTTTGCAGGTTGCTGTTTGATGTTGGTTTTTGTTGTTGCTCTTGTTTGAAGCTTTAAGATAGATTTTAGATTTATTTCGGATTATTATGTATTTTTTTTTTTTTGGATGATTTTTAATTTGGACGCTCTAAAGTTAAATTGAGGTGAAGAAACTTTTCTTGAAGCCTGATGGGGTTGCAGCGATCTTCAGTTTCAGGGGAAGTGTTTTTCAAACTCTACTTAATATTTATTACATTTTTTGAAATAAAATATAAAAATAATAATTAAGAAGGTAAGCGCTAAAAAGAAATGAAATGGCTTCAGGGAGAATTGTTTGGGTGTCCCGTACTTATTTATTTTCACTTTGTCTTCGGTGGAATTTTTATTCTCACGCACTTGAATTTGCACGATGCATCAAACAGTTTTCAATTCATTCCCCTGTATTTATTAACCTTGGAGTCACACACACACACACACACACACACACACACACACACACACACACAGTTATTTAATTCATCTTTTCAGCGTTTTGTTGGATTAATTTCAGGGGTTATTGTCTCGAGAAGGAAAGGAACCAAAGTTTTTGGGTCAAAAACGGAAACCGGTATGAAAAGTGTACTGAGGAACTTTGGGGCTCTTGTACTAAACACACACAGCTGCAGGTGAGAGAGACGGGTGATTGATGTGACAGGTACAAACACACGCGCGTGCACACACACACACACACACACACATACACACACTGTGGCTGTTAGATGTAATCAAGAAGCAATCAACATCAGGCTCCGAAATAAACTTTTAAAAGAGGATTTAAGTGTCCAGATAAAACCGTGTACAGAAGTCTCTCTCTCTCTCTCTCTCTCTCTCTCTCTCTCTCTCTCTCTCTCTCTCTCTGTCTTTCTGTCTGTCTCTGTCTGTCACTGTCTTTTCTGTCTCTCTCTCTCTCTCTCTCTCTCGCTCTCTCTTGCTCTCTGTCTGTCACTCTTTTTCTGTCTCTCTCTGTCTTTTGTGTCTGTCTCTGTGTCTGTGTCTCTCTCTCTCTCTCTCTCTCTGTGTGCCACATCATTACAGTCTCTAATAATTTAGAATGGAAATGTTTTATATTTTTATGATATTAATTTGTGCTTTGATACGGTCAGAATGCTCAGTTTATAGGAAGTGGGAGGGGCTGGAATTGATATTCTTTCAACTTTGAGGACCCGCGAATGAAGTGGCCAATCACAGTGAAGAGATAGTTCTGACTCGCAGATGACGTGAACACCGAGATCCATAAAACGTTTTCCGTAAAGAAGCGAGAATAATCCCAAGTGTAATGATTGGCATCTCGGAGCAGAACTTTAGGAAGTCATCCACAAAAACACAGGTCACTATTCAGGCATCTGTTCTGAGAAAGTGCTGACCTTACCTGCTTTCGCTTCAGACCATAATCAGGAGAGATTTGTTGATTTTATTTTCTCCCTCCAGCCCTGAAGTTCATCCAGGCCTTTTTTTTTTTAAGTCACACTCATCTTATACCATCAGCCTCCGACACCTGTCAGTGGAGATATCCATCTATCAGAGGCTCCGCCTTTACACTTTATTCCGTTTGTTTATGGTTCTGTTACATGTTGTTGTGACTATAAACATTCGTTTCCTCACCAGTTCAACATCAAGTGCACTCTCCATCTTCCGTTTACATCCAAGAGCACTGACACTGGAGACTCCTTCCATATGTTGCATCAAGACGTTTCTCCTTTCAGACGTCTCTGTACACAACCCTGTGAATGACCGTTACCATAGAAACGATAAGGTTTTCGAACCAGTGCTCTCATATAAACCTGCGATCCTGTCAGCGCTGCAGCGCTGAGGTCTGATCGCGGTGTTTGTCCTTGGTGTGGTGAGTTACCACATGATGTCTTCAGCTCCATCAGATGTGAGAAACGATTTGTAAACCTGCCCGAGCATGCCGCTCAATTCCAGGATCCAATAACTTCGGTATGTGAGATGAGAACGAATGAAAACACTGAATCAGGAAACGTTGAGCGCTTCAGGCGCTGTTTGGAAAATTGCACAACAGAGAGTTCCGTTTCACCGTGCTGCTCTCCGCCACTTCACCAGTCGACATTTCACCCCACGCCCTCCCCGAGTAAGGAGATAATAACTCTCTCTCTCGCTCGCTCGCTCGCTCGACCTCCGCTCTCCCTCCTTGGGTCGATGTTTTGCTTCTCTGCTGAGGAGACCCGGGAGGAGCACAAACAGGCCGAGGGATGGTTTCTGACTCAAGTGCATCCAGACTGTTTGCTCGCTGCTGCTGCACACGTTCATGTTCCAGTCAATTGAAAAGATGTTGTGGGGCGATGTTGTCATGGTAACCAGTCACTTAACCCTAGCCACACAGTAATTCCCAAGAAGCCGAGTACACCTCGGCCATGATGTGCTGATTTGTTGGCTGTCCGTTTGATGATGTTTGTGTTCCTTCCTTGGCAGGAGGTAGTGATCCACCTCAAACCGACAGTAAAGCGCTTGAAGTAACAAACTGTACGTGATCGGTCCAGAACTATGAATATGGACCAAACAGGGTTGCTTATTCGAGGACGAGATTGTTTGTTTGTAATGTATAGCAAAGTCTCTATCTGAAGGACTTGTGTGTGAGCCAGCTGTTAATTCTCTTGGGAGCTAACTGGATGTGATTCCAAGACAAATTTCAGATCACTTGTGTCTTCTTCTTGTCCTTTCGGCTTTTCCCTTCAGGGGTCGCCACAGTGAATCATCTGCCTCCATCTCACCCTGTCCTCTGCATCTTTTTTTCCTCTTACACCAACTGCCTTCATGTCCTCCTTCACCACATCCATGAATCGTCTCTTTGGTCTTCCTCTGGGCCTTCTGCCTGGTAGTTCCAACCTCAGCATCCTACTACCAATATACTCACTATCCCTCCTCTGTACATGTCCAAACCATCTCAGCCTCTCATGTCAGCCTCTCTGACTTTGTCTCCAAAACGTCTTACGTGTGCTGTCCCTCTGATGTGCTCATTCCTGATCCTATCCATCCTCGTTACTCCCAAAGAGAACCTCAGGAAGCAAATTACTAGACACATAATGGCGGTGATGATGGTGATGACTGAGCCAGCTGGAAGTCATCGATTCAAAGCTTATCTTGGACTTATGCCTAGTTATGCAAATAATGAATGATAACGATAATTGTCTATGGTCTGTGATTGGTTTGTGAATGATATTCAGTAATGTAAATGTGTTATGTCATGATGATGGTGACGGTTTTGCAGTCAGAAAATAATTGATCTTCAGATTTTAATCAGTCATATTAATTGTAAACTGGATATGTCTCACTAAACCAGCAGTAGATATTATTGCGTTGTCATGGTGACCCCGAAACATCGTCTGATACCCAAATTGATAGCTTGTTTACTAGCTGCTAGTCCTGTAATGCTACGGGATGTTGAAAGAGGAGGTGGTTTTTTTTTTTTTTTTTTTTAAACCTATAAATGTTGTAACACTGGTGAATATCAGTGTTTGGTGACACATGGGTGTTGAATAATGAGGTCAGCACATGTTTAAGTTTTCTGCGCTGATTGATGGACATAAACACACGGTTTTCACGCTGGCTTTTTGGGGGAGGAATGTTTACACTAGTGCATCATGGCATGGACCTTCCCACACTGGACCCCAACACCACCACATATTGATATCTCCACTCATCCTGATACATCGTCCAAGGCACGAAGTGTGGGACTTTCAGATGACCAGACAGGGGAGCAGATACAGGAAGCAGGAAAGGACCATAAGTGAGGTGGAAGCCGAACAAGCCGCCCATCGTGCGCACCGGGGACGGTGCATGGGAAATAGGCTTTTGGAAGAACTGCGAAGGTTTTTGAATTCAGGATTGCACTCTGGTTCTCCAGTGGTGTCCAAAATAAAATCTGAAGATCAGATAATAGAGTTACATACCTGTGATTTGAGCTCAGTCGAGTGTTACACGATGGAGAAATTTGCAGATTTATAGCGGAGGTTTTAGTTGAATGAGAAATAAAAGGGTTTGGATATGTTGCTCAGTCAGGTTTTAATTTGTGACTTGGTATAATGATCTTATAATGGTTTAAAAGATGCTCCTGAATGTGTCATTAGTCTTTTATATCTGCGAACGTCAGTCAGGTTCACGAAACATCATTATAACGGCATAAAAAAACCTTCACTCTGTTCCCTTTGGCTCTAAAATCATCCTGCTGTCTGTTTCCATGGATATTTTATTTTCCTCATTAAACTGGCGGTATCCGACAGTACAGGACGAACCCCTCGTGCTGGTGCTCGGCCGCGTCGATGACGTGCTGAAGCCTTTTCTGTGTCCGAAATTTCTCATCAACTCGTCTGCCGCTGTCACGTCACGCCACCCAACGAGGTTTCTCAAAAGCTCTGACCAGGACCACTCTCAGGACGGAAGTTTAACCCTTTCATGTACAAATTACTTGAAGGCTGTTATTAGAAAATGTCTCCTTCACTGATTTACTCACCTGACTTTCCCCAACTTCTCACCTCTGATGCCTCATTTCCAAGCTACATCGCATATAGAATCATTTTAGGTTCCGATCAACACCCCGCTCTCTGTATATGAAGTGTTTAATGCTTTGTGGGTTTGATGTTTGACGTTATGCTGGAGGTGTTGTGCAAGTTTATGGAGTGTTCAGGGCGGCATGTGTGTGAACATCAGGACTTCAGCCTGGTGATGAAACTTCTAAAACGAGCTCTGCTCCACTTTTGCACTAATCTGCACTGATGAGCCTGTACCCCTCTCTCTCTCTCTCTCTCTCTCTCTCCCTCTCTCTCTGCTCCACTCACTCTTTCTCTCTCTCTCTCTGCTCTCCTCGCTCACTCTCTCTCTCTCTCTCTCTCTCTCTCTCTCTCTCTGCTCTCTCTCTCTCTCTCTCTCTCTCTCTCTCTCTCTCTCTCTGTATTTATCTATCTATCTATCTATCTATCTATCTATCTATCTATATATATATATATATATATATCTATATATATATATATATATATATCCCTCTCTCTACCCCTCTTACTGTCTCTCTATCTCACTACCTCTCACACACTCTCTGTCTACCTCTCTGTATCTCTCTATCCCTCTTTCTTTACTCCTCTCTCTACCCCTCTTGTTGTCTCTCTATCTCACTCTCTCACACACTCGCTCTGTACCTCTACCTATCGCTCTCTGCCTCTCTATCTCTATCTCTCTCTCTGCCTCTCTCTATCTTTCTCTCTCTCTCCCCCCTCTCACTGTCTCTCTCTCTCTCTCTCTCACTCTCTCTCTCTCTCTCTCTCTCTCTCTCTCTCTCTCTCTCTCTCTCTCTATATATATATATATATATATATATATATATATGTGTATATGTATATATATATATATATCCCTCTCTCTTGACCTCTCTCTTTTTTCTTTTTTTCCTCCTCACCTCTGTCTTCTCTCATCTGTCGTGTCTTTTGTGTTTCTGGTTTGAACACTTTCTATTATTTTATTTCTATTTATTTCGGTATTTTGTTTCTTTGTATACAAACATGTTACTGTGATGTCCACAGCAATATGGGATGATTTAAATAAAAGGATTTTCTTTTGTCCTCCCTGCGCTTCATCATCTGTCAGCTGGACATGTCTGCGCTCCTTCTGTTCACATAACCGACCCGAGAGCGTCTCGAGGCCTGATGATCTGCTCCAGCGGTGGCACGAGATTTGTGTGTGTATGTGTGTATTCAACATGCATTTTTGTCTGTTATGAAATATTTCATCATCTGAGAGCTTCAGTGAAATCTGACCTCCTCCTGTGCTCAGCGTCGGCTGTGTCCTCGTGCGTGTTCTCTCACAGCCGAGCGGCCGACGCCTCAGAGCGGCGGTGCTTGAGACAAAAACTCACGAGATCCAATCTGCTTCTGCTGATTTTCTTTCTTTTTGCATAGTCACACTGTGGCCACGTTGATTTGAATAATGTCTAAAAAAAAAAAAGAAAAAGATGAACATTGTGTCATGGCTTGAGGAAGCTGATTGAGCTTCTCATTACTGTGAGGTGAAAGGTCAAAACGCAAAGCCTTCATCCCTCTCCTCCTCTTCCTCTCTGCCGTTTGCATCATAAGAGCTGTGATTTTCTTCCAAATGCTTTTGTGCAAACTATGAAGAGATACAGAATTAC
Organism: Plotosus lineatus; assembly: GCA_024760905.1. Lineage (NCBI taxonomy): Eukaryota > Metazoa > Chordata > Actinopteri > Siluriformes > Plotosidae > Plotosus > Plotosus lineatus. Next base: position 60,730,565 of record CM045735.1, on the reverse strand, counting down.
ACAGTAACCAATAGGGTTTGAGATTTACCAGGCCACACCCCTACTCACCCCATCTAAACCAATCGTAACAAGGTGGCTAAATCTAGGGCTGAGTACCATTTTATATTGGTGTATTTAATCCTGTATGATGAGATATGGTGTGTGTTTGTGTTATAGTGTACATGTTAGAATCAGGGTCATGTGTCAGCGTTGCCAATAGTAACAGAGCCGCCAGGTCATCACCTGGAAACATCAGACATGGGTAAAACAGCATCACTGACTGTCAGTGATACACACACGGGGTGTACAGACAGAATCTTCCAGGAACATTCCACCACTAAGCAAATCCAAGTTCCCATAAGTCACCTGACCATGTAAGAAAAACTCTGCCCTCTCAACATCAATTCATTTTAACTATACATTTTCAGTTGGAGCATGACTGTGTGTGTATGTGTGTATTATGTGTGTGTGTGTGTGTGTGTGCGTGTGTGTATGAAGAACTAAGAGATATTGCCAAATCATGTTTAATGTGAATGAGCAAATATATTGGTGTAAGACACGCCCCTGGAGGGTGGGGCATAGAGCTTAAATTGAACTACAAAACTTTGGGATGTCCCTAAAATTCCCTGTAGTAATTCCCTGTCGTGTACTGACATCAATAATAAACATCTACTATTTATGTGATCCACACTTTATATCAGAGATCATCATCCCACTCTCTCTTTGTAGTTTATGTATTCATGTATTTTGGACAGTGGTTGTATTAATGTTTAAATGTATTTTGGATGGTACGTGTTGTTGTAGTCTGCTGTTTAATTCCCAAATCTTGAGTAAAAGT
>CM045735.1:60714748-60724748 GCA_024760905.1 Plotosus lineatus | reverse complement strand
AACATCTATCCAATCACAATCAAGAACTCCGCACCTTCTCTTTAATCCCAATCCAAAACTCAACACGGGAGGAAAATGAGGCAAATCATTAGGGTTCCCTTCAGTAAGAATCCATGCTAAGTGTGAAGTGAATAAAAGCGAAACCCTCGGTCTTATTTGCATCCGAAGGTGATGGTGTGACAGTCAGACGCCTGATCTTTCGATGAATGTATTCAGTATATCACTGATTTCTAATCCAGGCCATGGAATGCTCCACTTCTTTGTTTTAGTTTGTACCACCGGCGCATTTAAACACCTTTAAACACCTTCATCAAGTCCATATTTGTGTTTTTTCTTCCTCTCTTTCTTTTTGTTTGGAGTGGTGGTTGAAGCCTGTGGTATATCTGATTCAGAGTTATGGATCCTCTAATCGCATTAGAGCCTCACAATAAGATTTGTTAACGGCACAAACGAGACGAATTGCCGTGCTGGAGCCAGATGCCTGGATAGGTCATGTGTACGGTAGCCATGGTAACAGCAGGTTATTGTTACTGAGCTGGAGGAAGAGATGATGTGTCTTGTGAGAAGGGAAGGGAGGGATAAATGGGCCCGATGGTCGGTCGCTCACTCACTCGCCTTGCTGGGATGTGAGCATGTGTCTCCAGGAACAGTGAGGGTTCAATACTGTGATGAAAGTGACTCTGTTTCTGGAACAGTGAAATGAGACAAAGCCTTCAGGTGTTAAACTCACCCCGAAACTTCAGTATTTCAACCTTACCTTAACTTACCTCTCTCTCTCGCTCTCGCTCTCACTCTCTCGCTCTCTCTCTCCCGTCCTCCTGTAAATATGATAGCAGCTTGTGCTCATTTGGCAGCAGTCTGCTGGTTTTCCTCGTCCTGCCCTCATGCTGTATATACGGTATATTTTTTTACTTTTTCTTCTTCATTCCGTGAACTCATCCTGCATCTTGTAGAATGTAAATGTGGTTGAAAGTGGAGAGGACATAACTACAGCCAGGCCTGAGGATGTTGGAGGGTTTCTCCCTGTGAAACACCTGCTTGTCTTGATAGGAGATGATGCGAGTTGATAGACATGTAATGTTGGCATGTGGTGGTGGTGGTGGTGGTGGTGGTGGTGGGGGATGTGATGGTAGAGTAAGTGATGAGGAAATTTGTGGGATGTGATGTGATTTCAGCAGGTTTTTCTCTGCACGCTTATAAATAAACAAACAAGCCAACAACTCAAAATTTTCACAAAATCTTTATAAGGGATCTTTATAGTCTTTATTGAGATTTTTGCGAGACGTATGTTTCCATCAAGGCTCCTCCCAGGAAGTCAGTGCTTGTTTCAGCAGGCCGATGCTTGGACTCATTCTGCACAGTGAGTGTGGCCTTGTACTGTGATTGACCTGCCTGCTGCATTCCAGATCTGAAAATGTACTGACCATTTTGGAGAGGAGAAACCAGAGACGAAAATTTCAAATACAGAACTGCAACGATTAGTGTTGTCCATACACTCGCTTATTAAAACGTGTCATTAAAGGAAAGCGGATGGAACAGGGCAGTAAACATGACTCATTTTAATTCCAATTTAATTGGACAGCCAACATATTTAAATAATTAAATAATAAGCAGGAGGTGGAGTGGTTAGCATGCCAACCTCACAGCAAGAAGGTCCCGGGTTTGATTCCCAAGCTCAGGTGGTTTCTGTGTGGAATTTGCTCCCCGCCTGTTGCGTGGGTTTCCTCTGGGTACTCCGTTTCCTCCCACAGTGCAGAAACATGCACAGTATGCTCACGCACTGTTCCAAGTCAACCCGTAGGTCTGAGGGTGCTTGTGAATGGTTTTCATTCATGTATGTTGTCCTGTCATGCTCCTGGGAGCTTATTCAGGGTGCATCTCGACCTCACCCGGAATCGACTGAGACGGATAAATAATACAAATATAAATTTTTCTGCACTTTTGTCAGTTAAATAAAGTTTCATGTTTCAGTTTATTTTTCTCTGTCTTCCTTTACTTATAAGTTTCACCGGGTTTTTTTTTTTGTTGTTCTGTGTTGTTTTTTTTTTTGCAGCTAATGGCAACGAGAGCACAAATTATAAAGGAGACCGACCATCCAGTGTCCCCTCTCGTGTCCTTCACCTTCGTAAAGTTCCCCTTGAGGTTTCTGAGGCCGAGGTCATCTCATTAGGAATCCCTTTCGGCAAAGTCACCAATCTGTTGATGCTCAAAAGCAAAAACCAGGTGTGTTTAAGTGGTTTCCTTTTATTTCTGTTAAGTTTAGACGTTTTTCGTGCATGAGCCTGTAGACCACGCCCTCACACCCTGCTGCAGCCAGTCATGAAATTATCTCTCAGTTAAAAAAAATCATGTAGCACTTTGTTTGATTTTGATTGGTTTTTTTTTTTTATATTTGTTGTCACAATCATCTAACAATAAAATTAACAAACTCTAGTTTTCTCTTAACGTTAAATCGAGCTCTTTCCCTCTCCAGGCTTTTATCGAAATGGCTTCTGAGGAAGCAGCGATCACCATGGTGAACTACTACACCACAGCCACGCCGCACGTCCGTAACCAACCCGTCTACATCCAGTACTCCAACCACCGCGAGCTGAAGACCGACAACCTGCCCAACCAAGGGGTGAGCAGCTTCCATTAACTCTGACCTCTAACCTCTTCACATGTTCGCCATGGTAACGAGCAGCTTCGGTGGCAGTGATGGCCATCTTTAGATTTCATCCACTGTGGAGGGCAATTAAATGACATGATTGGCTGATGAGATGTGGCGGGAGCTGCAGATTACATCTACCGAAATCTGGAGTGATCAAAGGACAATGGGGAGGAAGTGTGCGTGCGTAAGCGTGTATGTGCGTGCGTAAGCATGTGTGTGTGTGTGTGTGTGTGTGTGTGTGTGTGTGTGTGTGTGTGTGTGTGTGCATGCACGCACGTGAAAGAGGGCGTAGTAAAAATAGAAGGTTCAGGAACTCTGTGCTAATGGACAGGGCTGTGAATTGTCCTGCAGAGAACCCAGGCTGCCCTGCAGGCTGTCAACACGGTGCATTCTGGGAACATGACGCACTCCCACTCGGCATCGGCCAGCGACAGCAGCATGATGCCCGGTCAGAGTCCTGTCCTGCGCATCATTGTGGAGAACCTCTACTACCCGGTTTCACTGGAAGTACTTCACCAGGTAGGATCTCCTCTCATCTCCCAGAAGTCCCTTCTCTGAACACTGATCGTCTGCTTTCAAAACACTGAGTCAGATCCTTACAAACTAAAATCTTGCTGCTGATGAATTTCCAGCTTTACAACAATCCTGAATCTGTAAAAATTACACTGAAATTAATTCATTAATAATAAACAAATGAACACAGAGAGGGATCTCCAACCTAGTCATGTGACCTAAGGGCTCCGAGTGTTATATTTAAATACGTTCATGAAGTATTGCTTTACAGACTTGTGACTGGTGAGTGTTTACCCCCCACACACATCCCCACATACCCCGACACACCCCGCCCAACCTCAGGGTGTGCTGTTTTTTGTGATGACCAGGTTTATATATGATATTAAAAGGCATTGCTATAAGACAGAGCAGGATTGGTCAGTTCACATCAGCACGACATGTAGTTCCCAGGTTAGGGAGGGGTCACCTGTGGAGGCGTGGTTTGTTACAGTGTTCGTTTATGCAGGTGTAGTCTTTCAGGTTATTATATATGATCACTTATTTATTTAAAAAAAGGAAATAAAAGAAATCGAGTAGTGTTTTCAGTTTTATTTGACGTTGTGGAAACATTTCTGCAGGATTTCAGTTTTCTGTAAATTCACGTTTTCTTTGATTCGCTTCGATTCAATTATCACTTAAAGGGGATTATTGGACTCTCACTCTCTCTGTCTCTCTCTCTCTCTATTTTTCACTCAATCCCTTTCTCTCTCTCTCTCTGTCCCTCTTTCTCGTCTCTCTGTCTTCTGTGTGTGTGTGTGTGTGTGTGTGTGTGTATGTGTGTGTGTGTGTGTGTTTGTTTGTTTGTTTGTTTGTTCAGCGAGTCCCTTTTTTCCCCAGACTGACTCAGTTTACGATGAGCGATGGGTGTACGATGTGTATGAGCCGATTGATTGCGGAGTTTGCGTCAGTGTTTATGTTTCAGCCATTTCTTATTCAGGTTTATTTCCACTGTTTGGTCGGACAGTTGTGTGTTTACCAGCATCTGTTTGTTTGTTTGTTTGTATAAAAAAAATACACAAATCATTCTCGTCACACTTGGAAGGGTGGGGCGTGGGCCCGGCAAGAAGCAGTAACATTGTGAGGTGATGCGAATCACAATCTATCCACCGATCATTTGGAGTCAGACTGAAGGACACAGTGTTGGGTTTTGCTGAGAAATTATTTGATATCGGACTGAAGCAGTCTGTGTGTGAGACATTGCAGTGGGTTTTCTGTGTTCTCCTTGCTGTAGATCTTCTCCAAGTTTGGAACGGTCTTGAAGATCATCACTTTTACCAAGAACAACCAGTTTCAGGCTTTGCTACAGTACGCGGATCCCATAAACGCACATCACGCCAAACTGGTGAGTTTGATTCATTCTTCTGTTGATGTATTGACTGACTGTGCAACCGTGTGTGTGTGTGTGTGTGTGTGTGTGTGTGTGGGGTTGTTTGAGTGAAGGAACATCTGGAGTATTTTTGTTGATTATTTGTTGTGGGTTTATCTGCTGTGGTCATTCCTGTGGTTCCTCTCCTGATCTGCCCTTTAATCTGAGTCTCGTCATCCATCACCACGGCTTCAGCTCAGGTTTGTACAGCAATCGGTCCTGCTTCTGAAAATGCATCAGAGTGACTACGCACACCCCTCCCCTCCTCCTCCTCCTCCTCCTCCTCCTCCCCCAAACGAGAGCAGTCCTGCTCGAAGCCCTCACCCCATGATTAATTTGTCAGTGTTGCGGATATCTAATGAACGCCGCTGAGGCTGTGAGAGGAAGAAAAAAAAGGTGGCGTGTACATAATTACTCCCTGCGTCTGCGGGTGTTATCTATTGTCCTGCTGCCATGTTGCGTTGCTTCACTGCACAAAGAAGACGTTTGTTCGTGGTACTGGAGGAGGCGGAGCTTCAAAATACTTCTTTTCCTAAATTAGCGGAGAGAGATGGGGAGAAAAGAAAGAAAAACAAAACGTTACAGCAACTCAATCTGAGAGAATGAAGAACTTTTCCCTCATCATATTCTCTCTCTCTCTGTCTCTCTCTCTTTCTCTCTCTCTCTCTCACACACACACAGACACACAATGCAGGACTTCATGCTGGAGTTCTAGTTTGTGATTGGTTGTGAGGTGTGAATGAATGTTCTAGTTCTGTGACTTGTGTGTGTGTGTGTGTGTGTGAGTGAAGTTTATTGTGGATTTTTTTTCTTTCAGACATTAGATGGACAGAATATTTATAACGCCTGCTGTACGCTGCGTATCGAGTTTTCTAAACTCACCAGCCTCAACGTCAAATACAACAACGACAAAAGCCGAGATTTTACGCGGCTTGATCTGCCTTCAGGAGACGGGCAACCCACGCTGGAGCCCGCCATGACTGCAGCGTTCGGTAACACACACTCACACACACACACACTCTCTCACACAAACACACTCTCACACTCTCACACTCTCACTCACATACGTCCTTATTGTCCCATGCACGTGCGCCCACCAGTTCCAGCTTTGCAGGTTTTCAATAATAAAACTTTCATTTAAAATGATTTCAATAATTAAAAACTTTGCTCTTCTTTGAGTTCTTCTCCTGGTTCTTCTCCTCTGTGTGGTTCTGCTTAGTGTTCTCCTCTTCTTTCCTGTTTACCTCGTACACGCTCAGCTCTGGCAGTAATGGTACAGGTAACGAGGCGGGTTATAACGAGCGGATTTTACTCTAATTGGACTGAATCACATGATCAGTGATGCCACTTCCACGTTAAACTGATGTGAAGGTGTCAGGGACACAGATTACAGTCAGGAGGGATGAGGTTCTTGCTCAGGAACGGTCCTCAGCAGAGATTTTGTGTTGTGCTGATTCCTGCGCTAGCTGGCAATGATGATGGAAATGTTCTTTCTCACTCTCTGCCTTGTGAAACTGGTGTGTGTGTGTGTGTGTGTGTGTGTGTGTGTGTGTGTGAGACAGAGAGTGAGTGAGTGAATGAGTGAGAGAGAGGAAAGGAGATCTACACCCACACACTGAATGAGCAGACACAAGGCCTTATCTCTGTCCTTCACATTAAATGAGGGTCTGAGTGGGCGGGAAACCAGCATGAGAATAGATTTATTTGTGTGTGTGTGTGTGTGTGTGTGTGTGTGTGTGTGTGTGTGTGTGTGTGTGTGTGTGTGTGTGTGTTTTATAGTAGCGCTGGCAAATCCCTCAGCTCATCCACCCGACTTGTCTGAGACCCTGTAAATCATGCATGATGTCTGAAAGGAACAGGCACCGCAACTAGTGATAAGCCTGTGTGTGTGTGTGTGAGAGAGAGAGAGAGAGAGAGAGAGAGAGAGAGAGAGAGAGTGTGTGTGTGTGAGAGAGAGTGTGTGTGTGAGAGAGAGAGAGAGAGAGAGAGAGAGAGTGCGTGAGTGTGAGAGAGAGTGTGTGTGTGAGAGAGAGAGAGAGAGAGAGTGTGTGTACGATAGAGAGAGAGTGTGAGAGAGAGCCTTGGAACGAATTAGGCGTGTAACATGTAAGATGCGACCCCTACTTACAAAATCCTCGCCATACGAAGAGAGCTCTGGAACGGATTAATTTCGTAAGTTGGGGGCCGACTGTACTTTGATCTGACATGGAATTAACAAATTACGGAGGAAGGCGCAGGGTCTACACACAGAGTCTACACACAGGGTCGCACAGTCACACAGGGTCTACACGCAGGGTCTACACACCGCTCTGTGCTGAATTGTCTTGCTCTCACACGCCCACACACACACACACATACACACACACACACACACACACACACACACACACACACACACACACACACACACACACATTGAAATCCTCCTGGCTGAAATAGTGTCCCATAAGCCAAAGCTGAGCAGCTTATACTGAAACGCACAACTGATTCCACTTGATCCACCGACCTCGGGACGATCAGATGCAAATCAGAGACGCAAAAGCAGGGCTGCCATCTTGTACGAATGAATCCGTGTTCATACGAAAAATAACATAAAACACGGCAATACGATTCATTCAGACATTGATACGAATTTCAAGCTTTCAGGAAAATATGCTCCTTTCAATTTTAGTTGACAATATTTTATCAATAATTCTGATGAATCGCATCAAATTCAATCCGTGTTTGCATGTTTACCTTCCTGGCAACTCTCGCAATAATCTCACTGGATGTCACTGTTGTATTTTGCCACATGAATTTTACCACGTGAGTCATTTAAGCGGCAGCAAGGTAGGTCGATTTCCATGAATCGGCGGCTGTCTGACACACACTCCGTCCGTGGTAACGGAGCCAATCATTGAACGGTTGCGGGGAACCCAAAATAGTGATGAAAAGAAAGCAAGAATTTTTATCGGAATATTCAACAACTTATCCAATCATTAAAAACATTGACAGATACACGGCCTTTTGCACAAAGTGCAGTGAGAACTTTAGCATTGCGCATTTAGGCGTTTTTTTTTTATATTAAAACACGTATATAGAAACGCAGACACAGCCAACGAACGACTGGCTCGCTTCCTTTATAAGTCTTTGTTATTTTAAGTGGTGACATCATTCAGGTTTATGCATAATATAACAATAAATATGCAATATATAATAACAATTTACATATATTTTATATTATAATGCCAGTACAATTATATCAAGTAAACCTGTTTTTCTCAAATATGCTGCTTCATTATTAATCCAAAATGCAGTAAAATTAGACAACGATAACCTGTCTGTCCATATATGTAATTTTATGGAATCTTAATTTGAGTGCTAATTTTTTTCTATTACGAATAAAATATTACGAATACTAATTTTCAGCTCAAAATACTAATTTTTTGGTTTATCAACTACAAAATGTTACTTTCATCGGTTGGGAGTCCTGCAAAAGGTCATTAAAGAAAAGAAACCTGGGTTTGTTTTATTTACGTTTTAAGAACAGATTCAATACATGACACACCGCCAGTGCAGGTCACATGTTTGAAGGTTTTCGAAGAAATCGCACATTTTTTTTTGGCCAGCCGAACTCGAAACCAACAAAAAAAAATTATACTATTTGGTCCCAGTTTGTGGCAAAATCACTCGCATATGATTGAGTCTTAACCAGCCGCAGTTTTAAAGGGACACGAGCGCCGACACGCGTTTACATATCGAGTCGCGTTTCTCAAGAAGCTTTTAATTTCGTTTTTAAAGAAGCAAATGTTGAATTAATTCAAGTCTCTCTCTCTTCTGTGATAAATACTAAAACGCTTACATTTTAAGTGAAAAAATATTTCAATTGCATATTTTTTAAATAATCGAACAGTTAGTTTTTTGTGGTGTTTTAGTGTTTGAGATGGGAGTTGGTACGTTAAACCTTTTTCTCTGAACCTGAACTTTTACTTCATGAAACTGAATTTCTTTAAAAATGGAAGAATCTGAATTGTCTGAATCCACGTCGAAACCACCAAACTTTCACAAAACTCACATCTAGGACAAATAGAATAAACTATTCATCATAACATCTGTTTTATATATATATATATATATATATATATAAAACCAGAAACGAATACAAATACAGTCCTGCAGAAATAAAGGAATACGATTGGTGTGTTCTGTACTGATCAGCGCTCGGGCGGGTCCGGAGTTCTTTAAGTTCGATCAGCGAATCACTTTAATTTTCTCTAATTTTGATTTCATTTGATGCGAAACTGCAGCGCGTGTGTGTGTGTTTGTGTGTGTGTGTGTGTTTGTGTAGGGGCTCCTGGGATTATTTCTTCTCCATACGCCGGAGCGGCTGGTTTCGCTCCTGTCGGCTTTCCTCAGGCTGCAGGTAACACACACTCCACAAAACTTATAATAATTAATAATCTATGACGGGAAATCGGTGAAATATGTAACATTATTATTTGAAATATTGAACTTGAAGTTTTCCCGGAATAGTTTTGGCAGTTTGTGAATAATTGCCCCTTAAACAGTCGTAAATTTCTGGGTGGCTTTTATTTTCGGATGCTGTACTTATGTTGATATTTAGAAAGTGGCACTAGCTGTATAGAGACTTTGTCCTCCTCCTCCTCCTCCTCCTCCTCCTCCTCTTCTTCCTCATTGTTTCTGAATAATTTTCCCCAGTCATTTGATTTGAAATGATCATTTTGTATAACCCAAGACACGACGCATCGGGTCATTCGTCATCATCCAGAAGAAACACCAGGCTCTGAACTGAAGATGATTATTTTTTTCCCCCCCTGTGTCTAACACTGACAATGTTGTGATGGGCGTGTCCCTCTCAGGTCTCTCTATGCAGGCAATGCCCGGTGCTCTCGGACCCCTGGCCATCCCCACGTCGGCTGTAGCCGGACGCATGGCCATCCACGGCATTCCCCACTCCGCCCTCCATTCTGTTCTCCTCGTCTCCAACCTCAACCCTGATGTGAGTGACTCCGCCCTAATCTGACCCTGTGTTTTCCCTTTAAGCTCTGCAGGAAGCACTCAGTGTCTCTCATGCTAAAATCCTTTGATAGCTACAAAACTGTTTCTCAGCACCTTCCTGCGTTTGTAAAATATTTTTAAAATATCAAAAAAAAAACATCTTTATAATCGCCACTTTATACCACAGCGCCGCTCTGTCCTGACCTGGGATTGGTCCGATGGTGTGGATTAATTAATTGACTTTTATTCACGTGTTCATTCTATCATTTGATCATTCATTTCCCAAACCTTTTAATCCTACTACGGACGCGAGAACGGTTGAGCCTATCTCCTACTATCACACGCCCGGTCACCACTGGGGGCATTTTGTAACAGGCAGCCGAATTTTTAGGCCTATAGACTGTTAGGAGGAAACTGGTGTGCCCAGATTGAAC
>CM045735.1:60707248-60709748 GCA_024760905.1 Plotosus lineatus | reverse complement strand
GTAGCGACGTTCCCTCACCAACGAGAGCTATCTTTCAAGTAGCAGTAAAACGTCCGCGTGATGGACGAGGAACTGTTCTGATACTTTGTCATATGTGCTCGGGATCTGCGAATACATCCCGAAAGAATTTTCGTCTCCTGTGAAATAGGTTTCATTTAAATTTTTTTAATAAATAAATTAAACGTCAGACGGACGAGATCGTTGTGAAACCCACCTCGCCCAGACTGGACCGCTTCGCTGCTCGTTCACGGTCACCCGAGAACGTTTTTATAAGACATACCGATGCACCACCATTCCAGGAAAGCATGTCCAGCTGTCAGTCACGCTGGAACACTCCAATCAGCAAAGCCTGGCTGTCAGGAAGCCCCACCTGTCATTTTAAATGTCATTTTGAATGTGAATCATGTAGCCACTCCCATGAACATTTTCAGGTTGCTGATTGGTTCCCTCTCCATTCCACTTGTCCCTCTTGCAATCATATGCTTTTATTAATTTTAATTATTGTTTTATTTGATTTTTCTTTCCAGTTTGCATCCTCAGAATCAGAACCAGTCAGACAGACCTGATTCCATGGAGGATATATTCCCCCCACCCCACCCCACCCTCACCCCACTCTCTCTCTCTCTCGCTCTCTCTCTCTCTCTCTCTCTCTCTCACACACACTCTCACCTTGCTGTCCCACCTCCACATGTCCAAAACCAAAATAAAAAACTGAGAGGTGGTGAAAGGAGAGAAAATGCATCTCTGTTGCATGGGGAGCAAAGCCGTCACTACTGAATCACGCGGGTTTTATATCGTGCTGGTCGTTTGGTGAAATGTTTTAGTGATCTTCAACTGAAATGGGTTTTAGTCAGGGGATCCGATCAGAAGTTTCAGTGTATAAAATCTACTACATAAAAGAACTTCATCCTGATCCTGGAAAGCCACCAGCCTGAAGGGTTGCCAGGTCTGTGCATTCTCACGTTTGTGCTATTTGAATTCTGATTGGACGGAAGGAACTTTTCTCCATATGTAACAGTTATGGAAGGCGTCTCCAGTATTCGCACTTTTAACAGTCGAATTTATTTTTAATTTGTCGGAAACGTTGAGACTTCGATGGCGAGAAAAAAGGCTTGAGAGGCTGTTTATAATTGTTATTAAAAAAAAAAAAAAAAAAAAGTAGATTATTTCATTCAATTTTTTTAAATGGATAAGAAGTTGGCGAATACTTTAATCAATTTAAATCTTGCGGCTTGTGTAGCGGAGCGAATTTTGTCATGAAGTCTTTGTCGTGAAGCGTTGAAGTTCATGAGGTTCTTACTGTTTTAATGAATGGATTCAATTTTCTGAAGATCAAAATGAAACCAGGTTGATTTCAGGTTCATTCATATCAATATGAAAACTAATTTATGAGAATTAATTGTACATGTGAATTTTACTGTTTGTTTCTTTAATTAAGACATGTGGGCGGAGCTTCATGAAAGCACCGGAGGGGTAAATTTTTTTTTTTTTTTTTTATAATATATTTTGTCACAGACCTGGCAACCCCTTCTCTCAACACACTCTTAGTTAGCACATCTGTGTCAGATCAGGTTTATGAGGTTAGAGAGCAGAATAGATGAAGATCAGGTTCAAGGATCTCACCAGGATCACACGCGGGCCTCAAAATGGCGCTGATCCTTTTCTGGACTCGATTTCTGGCCTGCTGTGCTCCATGGCAAATGAAATTTGAAATGAAAGATTTAAAAAATAAAAAAATAAATAAATCCCTGATTGAAGATTGAAAAAAAAAAGGAACTGCAGGGCGAAGGGCAGCGTCTTGTCTTTTTTTTTTTTTCAATTTTAGCTGAATATTCCATCCTTCGCTGATACTTCTCGAAAGAGATGAACCTTTTTGTTTAAAGTTTACAGTCTTACATAAAGCGAAACTATTCAGGTCTGTTTATCTTTAACGATTGTCAAGAATTTTTGGAGAGAAAAAAGTTACTTATTTTTGGTAATTTGTTCTTTTTTATGGAGAGAAACAAAACAAAACAAAGGGGGGAACACTCGCCAGGTTTTTGTACCACTATAATCATTCATGACATTGTGGTGAAAAGAAAAAGAGAAAAGTCTTAGTTACTGTGTATTTACTTCATTTTCTTATCACGTGCCTTATTATAATGTGTTTATAATCAAAATAGGTTTTAGAAATATTACCTACAATATCTTATGTACTATTTTGTGTGATTGGTGAGAGGGTTGATGTGTTGATTTTTATTTGAATTTAATGTTTTGTTTTACTGTTATGTTTTTAGATGTGTATTTTTGTGGGGACTCAGTATTGTGTGGTATTTTTATTTGAATCATAAATTAAAGTTTGGTGCTTTAAAGGCACACTGGAGGATTGAAAACGAATGGATTGGTGTAAAAATGCTCGGCGTTCTGCTCTGGGTCTCCTCCGTGTGTGTGTGTGTGTGTGTGTGTGTGTGTGTGTGTGTGTGTGTGTGTGCATGATGAAGATCAGGACTCTGTGATGTTT
>CM045735.1:60647248-60702248 GCA_024760905.1 Plotosus lineatus | reverse complement strand
GACAGGAAAACCTAGAGAGCTGGCTGACATGATGCAGAGGAGGAAGGTGGACATACTGTGTGTTCAGGAGACCAGGTGTAAAGGTAGCAAGGCTAGAAGCTTAGGAGCAGGTTTAAACTGTTCTATCATGGTTTGGATGGGAAGAGAAATGGAGGAGTCATCTTGAAGGAGGGGTTTGTCAGGAATGTTCTAGAAGTGAAAAGAGTGTCAGACAGAGTGATGAGTCTCAAGTTAGAAATTGAAGGTGTGATGTTCAATGTTGTTAGTGCTTATGCCCCACAGGCAGGATGTGAGCTAGAAGAGAAGGAGAGATTCTGGAGTGAGATGAAGTGATGCAGAGTAACCCCAGAGGTGAAAGAGAGGTAATTGGTTAAGACTTCAATAGACATGTTGGTGCAGGCAACAGAGGGGACGAGGAAGTGATGGGCAGGTTTGGTATCCAGGACAGGAACACAGAAGGACAGATGTTGATAGATTTTGCAAAAAGGATGGAAATGGCTGTGGTGAATACTTTCTTCCAGAAGAGACACGAGCATAGAGTGACTTATAAAAGCGGAGGTAGGAGCACACAGGTAGACTACATCTTGTGTAGGTGATGTAATTTGAAGGAAGTCAGTGACTGCAAAGTAGTGGGTGAGAGTGTTGCCAGACAGCATTGGATGGTGGTGTGTAGGATGATGCTGATGGTGAGGAAGGTGAAGAAGGCAAAGGCAGAACAGAAGACAAAGTGGTGGAAGCTGGGAAAAGATGAGTGTCCTGTTGTTTTCAAGGAGGAGTTGAAACAGGCTTTGGGTGGTCAGGAAGTGCTTCCGGATGACTGGACAACTACAACTAATGTGATCAGGCAGACAGTTAGGACAGTACTTGGTGTGTCATCTGGAAGGAAAGTAGATAAGGAGACTTGGTGGTGGAATGAGGAAGTGCAGGAGTGTGTACAAAGGAAGAGGTTAGCCAAGAAGAAGTGGGACATTGAGAGGACAGATTAGTAAGATTAGTAAGGGTGAAGTGAGGAGGGCAGTGAAGAGGATGAAGAGTGGAAAGGCAGTTGGTCCTGAAGACATTCCTGTGGAGGTATAGAAGTGTCTAGGAGAGGTAGCAGTAGATTTTCTGACAAGAACATTCAACAAGGTCTTAGAGAGTGAGCAGATGCCGGAGGAGTGGAGGAGAAGTGTGCTGGTGCCCATATTTAAGAACAAGGGAGACGTGCAGAGTTGTGGCAACTTGGAGGGATAGAGTTGATGAGCCATACAATGAAGTTATGCGAAAGAATAGTGGAAACTACACTAAGGGCAGAGGTCAGCATTTGTGAACAACAGTTTGCTTTCATGCCAAGAAAGAGCACCACAGATGCAGTGTTTGCTTTGAGGATGTTAATAGAGAAGGACAGAGAAGGTCAGAGGGAGCTGCATTGTGCCTTTGTGGATCTGGAGAAAGCATATGACAGGGTGCCAGGAGAGGAACTGTAGTATTGCATGAGGAAGTCTGGAGTGGCAGAGAAGTATGTTAGAGTGGTGCAGGACATGTATGAGAGATTTAAGACAGTGGTGAGGTGTGCTGTCAGTGTGACAGAAGAGTTGAAAGTGAAGGTGGGATTGCATCAAGGATCAGCTCTGAGCCCCTTCTTTTTTGGCATGGTGATGGATCTCCATGGACTATGATGCTTGCAGATGACATTGTGATCTGTAGTGAGAGCAGAGAACAAGTGCAGGAAAATCTAGAGAGGTGGAGGTATGCCCTGGAAAGGAGAGGAATGAAGGTTAACCTCAGTAAGACAGAATACATGTGTGTGAATCACAAGGACCCAAAGAGGAGCGGTGAGGTTACAGGGAGCAGAGTTAAGAATGGTGGAGGATTTTAAGTACTTAGGCTCAACAATCCAGAGCAACAGAGAGTATGAAAAACAGGTAAAGAAAAAAAAAAAAGCATGTGCAGGCAGGTTGGAATGGTTGGAGAAAAGTGTCCGGTGTGATGTGTGATAGGAAAGTATCGGAAAGAATGAAAGGAAACGTGTTCAAGACGGTGTTGAGGCCAGCGATGTTGTATGGTTTAGAAACAGTGGCACTGAGGAAAAGGCAGGAGGCAGAGCTGGAGGAAGCAGAGATGAAAATGTTGAGGTTCTCTTTGGGAGTAACGAGGATGGATAGGATCATGAATGAGTCCATCAGAGGGACAGCACATGTAAGAGGTTTTGGAGACAAAGTCAGAGAGGCTAGATTGAGATGGTAAAATCTGAAGGAGGAAAAGATCAATATTAGAGAAATAACACCAGGAGATTCTGCTAGTTCATTTCTCTCTCTCTCTCTCTCTCTCCTCACCATTCTCTCTTCTGTCTCTCCTCTCTTACACTCTTCTCCTCTTTTGTCTCTTTGTTTTTCTTCTGTTCTCTCCTCTCTCTCTCATCTTTTCTTCTCTCTCTTCTCTCAGTCTGTCTTCTTCTGTATCTCTATTCTCACTCTCCTGTCTTTCTTCTGTTGTCTCTGTCTCCTCTCAGCATTTCACACTTTAATGTTGTGATTGATCCTCCCCACGAGTTATTCATCCTTCAGTGTTCTTAGCATATTCTTGTGTTTATTGTGGACATTTTTAAACGTCACCCAAAGAAATTCCGTGGAATGATTGTCCAACAGGTGAGTCACGTGACTTGATTAAACACGGTCATGGTTTTTTTTTAAACCTCAGAAATGATTTTTACTTTAACCAGAATGTTGCTGTTTTGTGGTTGTTGAGCATTATTGGCGTCAACGGGGAAAATAAATCTATTTTAATTCAAGAATTTGAAATTCATAACGTGGTTTTTGTAGTTTGCAACGAAGGCCACCAGGAGGCAAAATTGTACAGATGTAGATTTATAAGTGTAGGAATGAAGATTAAACACACAAATATAAGATAATAAATTACTAATCCATAACAGGCGGCACAGTGGCGTGGGGGTTCGTACCAACACTGGGTTCGAATCCCAGCTTGGGCGGTCCTGTGTGGAGTTCGCATGTTCTCCCCGTGCTTGTCTGGTTTCCTCCCACAGTCCAAAAACATGAACAGTAGGTTAACTGGCTGTTCCAAATCACCCATAGTTGTGAGTCTGAATGGTTGTGTGTGGTTGGTCCTGCAATGGCCTGGCAAACTATCCAGGGGAAACACTGCCTTCACCCAGAGTCAGTTGAGATAGGCTCCATTAGGATTAAACAGTTCAGTGAATGAATAAATGGATGAAGGGAACCATAAATTATTTCACTTTCTCATATTCTTTGAGAGTTTCATTTCAACCCCAAAGATATTGTGATTAATAATCATGTTATTACACTTTATTATTACTGTCATTGCTTTTCGGGGTAAAATACACCCCTTCCACACTAGCGTCCATATTTATGTGCACTTTATGAACAAAGGTTTATGGACACATGACCGTCTCCCACTTCAGCCCTAGTAAGGCATGTGTTCACAGTGCTCAGTGTGCGCATGGGGGGGACGGTCATGCTAGGACAGGTTTAAGCTTTGTAGTTTTAGTGAAAGGACATTGCGACTCAACAGCAGCCAAAGGGATTCTGCACATTTTTTTCTTTCAACTTTATAGTACCAACTTCGAGAAGACGCTCCATAAGGGTCTGATTGACAGGTGTCAATAAACTTTTGTCCATATTGTCCATTTTCCCCCTATATTTGTTTGAGATTTTAACTATTCTTAAAGTAGGGATCGGTGTTTATTTATTTATAGCTGCTGATATCATGATTATCAGAGCAGGAAGTGATGCAAAACAGATGGAAAACCCAGTGCTCCATCAGAACTTTCACTTCAAACACTATTTATCAATGTCGAGACCAGAATGTGCTCCAGCAGGCCGTAAACAGATTCAACCAGCTGCTGCGGGATTTATTCTGTCTGTTCAACCGCCGCACTCATCTCTCTAACAGTACACAGTATTCACAGATCCTCACTTCCTGTCCAATAAATCAGTCCAGATGATCACCAGGGCCGAGCGGAACACCCTGAAACACTTCATTGTACTCATGATCCCGAGTGACTGTCACATGACCATCACAACACTTTATTCATCCACCAGAATTCGCTTCAGTCTTCCTGCAATCGGACTTCATGTGAATTAATAACATTAAAAAACTTTTATAAAGTATATACATGTATTACTAACATCTTACTTTTCCAGCTAATTAAGCCTTTATTTTAAAATAATTTCTTTAAGTTATGGGAGGAGATCTTTGCAGTCGTGTTGCATTAACAATGAAAATATAACTACACACACCATACATATATATATACACACACACACTAAGTATATATATGTATGTATGTATATATATATATACACTGTAAGTATGTGTGTATATATATACATATATATACTGTAAGTATATATGTGTGTGTGTATATACATTGAGATTGTGATATATATATATATATATGTTGTATGGTTTAGAAACAGTGGCCCTGGGGAAAAGACAGGAGGCAGAGCTGGAGGTAGCAGAGATGAAAATGTTGAGGTTCTCTTTGGGAGTAACGAGGATGGATAGGATCAGGAATGAGCACATCAGAGGGACAGCACATGTAAGATGTTTTGGAGACAAAGTCAGAGAGACTAGATTGAGATGGTTTGGACATGTACAGAGGAGGGATAGTGAGTATATTGGTAATAGGATGCTGAGGTTGGAAAAACCAGGCAGAAAGCCCAGAGGAAGACCAAAGAGACGATTCATGGATGTGGTGAAGGAGGACATGAAGGTAGCTGGTATAAGAGAAGATGCAAAGGATAGGGTGAGATGGAGGCAGATGATTCGCTGTGGCGACCCCTGAAGGGAAAAGCCGAAAGGAAAAGAAGGATAGATAGATATATATATATATATGTTTTATATAGATATATATATAAATATATATATAAATAAAACTACATACACAACTACATACACACACATTTATATAACTACACACACATTTAACCACATATACACACACATACTCATATAGCCACATACAATTACATACATATTTAACCACACACGTTGGCAGTGGTGGTCTAGGGCGCTGGATCGCTGATCCAAAGGTTGGGGGTTCGCGTCCCACTCTCCACCAAGTTGTCACTGTCCCCCCAGTGCAGCTAACTGGGTCATCAAAGGCGGGCCATGTCTGTCACTGTCTATGGTGAGAGGCATGTAAAAGAACCGTTGCTGACTTTCATAAAGAGAAGCTGCAAAGTTGTCAGTGTGTTTCTGTCCCTTGCTAAAAAGGGTTGTGACAGGAAGGGCATCCAACGGAAAAACCTCTGCCAAATCAAACATGTGAATCAGATGATTCGCTGTGGCGACTCCCGAGTAAAAGGGAAAAAGCCGAAAGGAAGACAGACAGACAGACATATATATATATATATATATATACGGTGTTATGAAGATTAAAAGTAATAGACTAAAAATAAATCCCCTCTAATGTAATGAGAGTAACAGCTTCATCACACTATAAGTTTTAGCCCTTGTGCAGTGAATCTGTGATCTGAATAAATATCTGTTGATGGATTTTGAGTTATAGATTATTTTCTTTATACCCTAAGGTTTATTTTGGAGAGAATCCCGGCTCTGAGAAAGTGTTGTCGAGAGGAAATATAAGTAGGTGGTGCAACAAAAAAAAAAAAATCCAGAAATTCCTGCCTCAGTCACAAGGGTGTGAGATTGAGTTGAAACAGAAGAGCGTCCAGTCACGTGATCAGCCCCGAGGGTGGAGGATTCGATCATGTGCAGATCACATCCTTCTACCAACCATGAGAAATCACGCGTGCTTTACACTCGAGGGGTCCTCCAGTCTTCACCCCAAAATTATTTAAATTTAAACTCACCAAAGGTTCTAAATACTGAAGAGGAGAAGAGTTTGTTCAGAACACTTCCCCAGTTGGTCCACCTGCTCTTAGAACATGGGTTCTAATGGGAGTCCAGCAGGATTACGAGATCTCTAAATTCGGGGTCACGGAGGTCACACTTAGGCATGGCGGTCAGTCATGGCGGTCAGTCATAACGATAGTCATGGCAGTGTTGGCACCGTCACCAGATTTAATGTTTTTTTTTTTAAAGGTCAGGGCTGATTGCATTACCTCATGAGATTTGCTTTCGGCTGTCCCCCCCCCCCCCCGTGCAGCAGCTAACTGGGTTATCAAAGGCAGGCCATGTCTCTCACTGTCTATGGTGAGAGGTTCATGTAAAAGAACCATCGCTGACTGTCGTAAAGAGTAGGCTGAAAAGCCGTCAGCGTGTTTCTACGACCTGGAGAGGGATGGGCGCCGCCAGGCCAAAATCAGCTCAAGTCTCACCACGAAGGCGCCCCAACGACATCCCCGGATGTTAAGGGATAAGTGAAGAAGAAGTCCTGCTGATGATCCATATGGACCTGAATAGAACCTGTGAAGATGACTTTTCACTGCTGATGATATGAACTCTTTTACTGAGATGTTGAAGACTATGATTCCCATGCAGAAGAGAACCAACTTGACTTCTCAACTGGACTAAACTGCAGTGACGTTTCTGCTGCAGGGTTTGTATTTTTATCTGGTTTCACCCAGATGAAGACGAGTTTCCCTTCCGAGTCGGGTTCCTCTCAAGGTTTCTTCCTCATGTTGTCTGAGGGACTTTTTCACGGTCACCGTGAGCTTCTTCAGGAGTCTGTGGGGTTTTCAAGAAATGCTCAAAATCATGAAAACTATTACTCGGTAGAGCTGCTTTCTGATGGCATCCGTAGTAAAAAACAAAAACAATAACAACAATAACCCAAAGTGATATACAAATAAATTGATTTGAATTATATTTTTGGAACTGTGTTTGAGGTGCAGAGTATGATGACCTCTTGTTTCTCCTCAGAATTCCTCTGGATCTCATAAAATTGTGCTGAAGTGACACCAGCGTATCAGCCGCTGATGAGCTCGAGTGGGTTTCAGTGAACGGTTCCTGAAATGAGAGATGTGTGTCTCAGCTGCGTGTGTTTAAACACCAGTGTAACTGAACCGCCGATGGAGTGGAGATGAGAGTAATTACAGCACACTGATCTCACTGTTGCGTCTCCATCTCGCCGTGCTGGATATTTACAGCAGAGGCTGCAGCGATCTGCCTGTCGAGCTCCCGTTCCTTCCTTCCCTCACTCGTGAACAAGACCCGAGATACTTGGTGCAGGACCTCATTCCAGACCCAGTGAGTGCATTCCACCCTTTTCCATCTGAGAACCGTGACCTTGGAGTTTGAGGTGCTAATTCTCATCCCAACCACTTCGCACTCGGTTGCCAATGAAAAGGCGTAGTTCCCGGATCCATGAAGCCAAAAGGAGACGAGATCCTATGTCCACCTAACCAGAATCCCTGAACGCTGTGGCTGCATCTAGAAATTCTATCCATAAAAATTATGAACAGAATTGGTGACAACTGACAGCCCTGGAGAACTTCAATCCTCACTGGAAACAAATTCAACCTGTTGTTACCAACGTCGACCAAGCTCTGGCTCCAGTGCTAGAGACCGAATGGCCCGTAGCAACTGGGTCCGGTACACTGTACTCCCGGTGCAAACCTCACAAGATAGCCTGAGGGACACGATCGAAGGCCTTCTCTAAATATATAAAAAAAACCATATGTGGGCGGATTGGGCAAACTCCCACGCCCCCTCCAGGGTCCCGTAGCCATCAGTCGGCTCCTCCTCTACAGTACCCCTGTGTACTTTCCTGGGTGGGCTGAGGTGTGTGATTCAGCGATGGTTGGAACACCGCCTACAGTCCCTTCTTAAAACGGTAGACTACCACCACGGTTTGCTAATCCAGAGATACGTCCCCCCAATGACCACGCGATGTTGCAGACGTGCCAACCAAGACAGTCCGAAAATACCCAAAGCCCTGAAATATTCAGGGTGGATCTCATCCACCCCTGGAGCCTGACCACCAAGTAGGTTTTGATGGAAGGAGTTTCCAATGCCCGTGTAATGACTCATCCATCATAAAAATTCTTTTATTGCTATTGTTTAACCTTGAATTGTTAAAAGACTTTTTCCCCCTTGCCGCTCATCTTCATGGTGATTCCTTACCTTTCATGTTTGAGGCCCTGAGAAAAGAAAAAAAATAAATAAATACTGTATTATATCAGGTGTGTTACTGATGAGTGACAAGATGGCACAGCGCCAATGGTGGCCTGGCAGTAAGGTGTTGGATCACTGATCCCAAGGTTGGGGGGGTTCAAGCCCTTACGCTGTTCAACCCAGACACATCACGGTACCAGTGCTGAAACCCAGGACTCAGTTGGATGTTGCAATATTTTTGATCGCTTGGGGGAAAGTGGGTTTCAGATAAAAGGTATCGGTTCCTCAGTTCTTTGATGTTTAAATGTGAATAAGATCTGATCTAACACCTCGGAGTCGTTCTTCAGTGCAGCGGCAAAACAAACAAACAAAAAAAAACGGAACTGCTCTTGCTGTTGCAACACTTTGAGATGAAGGTGTACATCTTGAACATATGTTCACAGGATAGTGCGATTCTTCCCGGAGTTGATTACTTTCCTATAACGCTGCTGCAATCAGATTTTTGTTTATAAATTCTAATCTTTAAATGAAAAAACAGAACTTTTAAAAATTTGTCTGTAGTTGCACTTGAAGAATGAAAACTACTTTTTCCTCACTTTTGGTCATCACCCACAGAACTGACATTTACAGAGGGGCATGAACCTGCAAAAGTGGAAAAAAGTGCATACATCTGCATGCGCAGTATTCGTCACACAGCCTCTTGCATCAGACACAATACGTTGGGATGCAAAAGTAAAGCAGTTTTATGGAATCCATAAAAAAAAAATTAATCATTTTCTAATGTTCCAAAATATCCTTAAACAATAACTTGCATATCATTATATTCATTATCACTGTTTCAGAGAAAGAGAGAGAGAGAGAGAGATAGCATGTCAACAAAACCAGAAAGTTTTATACAAGATTTTTAAAAATTAAAAATGAAATAAATATACCAACACCAAAAGGCCAGGCTTTCTCTGCTGTATCCACACACAGAGGTGAAGTCGGATGATTTGATAAAGCTTTAATTGTTTGCCTGCTGCAGTCTAGAAGGTTTTTCCAAAACACAAACAGGTACAATCAATAAAAAAAAAAATAGGAAGTAAAAAAAACAAAAAACAAAACAAAACAAAAAAAACACAAAAAACCATCAGCCACAGTTCTACTTCTGTACACTGCAGATAAACAAACAATAATTTCAGCTCGAGAATAAATTAAACTTCATGAAGCACGTTAACATCCCAAACTAATTCATAAATATTCTGTACATTATCTGTTTATAAAATCAGATCTTCAGCATTGAGGAGTAAAATCTCTTATTGTGGATCACAACTGAACTTTTTCAAACACGCACGCGCACGCACACACACGCACACGCATGCACTGATGTGTCAAAGTTGAAGGTGGAAAAAATGTGACCTCAACTTAGAGTTCACGTTGTGGGTCACACCACCAGCCTTACACTCACACGCTCAGCGTCCAATTCCCCACCGTAAACTACATTACAAGAATACACTCACAGTACTATGAAATAAAACGTTTCAAGCAAGACCCCTCCCCCCCCCCGAAACTCAATGACGTGCAGGGCATAGTTTTCTTGCTCAGACATGAACAATTCATGTTGTAAAATTTATCATCACTACAGTGACTGCACACACACACACACACACACACGCAGTGCAGTGGTAAAGTTCAATGCCTGCTGCTGAACTACACTAAATTGCTTGAAGATATTTTGAAAGGGGGGGTGTGTATGTGCGAGAGAGAGAGAGAGAGAGAGTGTGTTTGTAAGAGAGTGAGTGTGTGTGTGTGTGTGTGTGTGTGTAATATTTATACAGACATGCAGTGTCCGTTTCACGAACTAATCTAAGCAGGACATTAAGACTTTTATTTCTGACTGAAGTTTCAGGATCCTGTGGAGGAGTCAGCAGGAAACAAAGACAGACGAAGGAACCGAGGAAGTAATAAAGCTTCCGGATTTAACGGCGTGTTCGGTTGGTACGAACATGGAAAAAACAAAACAAAACAAAACAAAAAATCCATCTCCAGTATAATACTGACAGAATTAGTGCAGGGGCGTGGTCGAGGGGCAAAGTCAGGCTGTGCACACACAGTTGTGAGAAAAGATAAGCGCACATGTGCGCTCGTGCTCACGTGTGTGTATGAAATGTTTTTAACGTGTAGTGCTGATGTACTGACCTGCCAACAGAACAGAAATTATCTGCAAGATCTTAACGCCATTTCATACATTCAGCAGCATCACCAGGCTCTCACGTGACGCCACACGCTTCTTGATGCACTGACTATATTTTGAGAGGAACGAACTCATCAGGAGGAAAACATTGCATTTTAATCATCACAGTTGATAAAATTATTTGTAACGTGAGAGATTTAAATGAGTCATCGCTGATCTCCAATACGAGACTTTTTTTATGAATGACTTCATCTTTTAAACGCTTTTTCAGCTGAAATTTTTCAATGTTGTTAATAAATCACACGTTAGCGAATGATGCGTGTAACATTGTGTGTGTTACATACCGAGTGGTTGTATTTATGTGTTTTGTATTTTTGATGAATGGCTTATTCTTCACTCGCTGTGAGGGAACGCGAAAGTGCCGCATTAGCGATGTGTCTTCAGGCAGAAGTCACGATGGATTACTGGGGTGGAGCTTTACAGGGAAAATCGATGCACTTGCGCTTGATTGGCCGATCAGTCTTTCCATATTGATATGAAACACGCGAAAACCGGCCAACCCGCTTGGTGAGTCTCGTCGGATAATGACGAGCAGTTTAAATGGCGTATAAATGTTGGCAGGCCTAAGTATTTTTATTTTTTTTGATTTCTCGTAAAGTCGAAATGTGTGACCAGCGCCAAAATCTCCAATGTTACACGTTGAACACAAGTTGATACAATTAAACAAAAGCAATCGGGGTGAGGTGAAGAGCACAGTGCTCAACGCAATACTGATCACAAGCAGCGTAATAAAAGGGAGGAAGGAAGAGTGCGAGTGATGAAGGAATGTGCGTCATGTCGTAAGAGCGTCAGCACAGAGAAAAGGAGCAAGACAGGGAGAGAGAGAGAGCGAGAGAAAGCACACCGATGATTGTACAGGTGAGGTCATGGGCGGGGCTAACATTTTTCATTTCGGTCATTTCGTTCTTCCCAAACGCACTCGAGCTGACCGATCCAAACTGCCAATAGAGTTCTTCATGAATCGTGACATCAACATAATCCACATCGCATGGATATAAAACAATGTTAAAGACGTCCGTTATGGTTTCTCTCCAATCAGAACTCTCACACACCCAACTCACATCAGGCAGCAAAAACAAAACAAACCAACAACAAAAAATCCTTCATTAAAATCCTGGTAACCGTTTTTCTGACAGAGCAGTTGAATCAAAATTAAATTATTTTTCATAACTTGAATTTTTCTTTTTTAAATAACTCATCAGGCTGAAGCAAAATTTATTTTAAAAAGTTTTAGATTTGTTTTTTAATATAAATAATAAAAATGAAAGTATTAATTCTATTTAAATTGTTTACTTTTTATATGTATTTAAGCTGAAGTTTCTTTTCAAATAAAACATTAAATGATCTGAACCTGCTGTTTTATTTGGATCAAGTTTTTTTTAGAAATTAAAGTTCTTTATGAATCAGATTTTTTTGCAAAAAAAACATTTAAATTTAAACCTCCTTAAAGTGTGTTTAATTTCTCATTGTCTTTTGAGCTCATCAAAGTTAAATTATGACAACACAAATGATTCGTCTCTAAACTTATTTTGCTGCGTGCTGATTGGATCGTTTGAACCACAACGGAAATTACATATTAATACTGATTGAGTTCGGGTCACACTACGGGCCGAACTTTTTATTTTCCTCAACAGGCCAGAATCTACACGTTCAGTCAATCAACATTAAAATAAAGAAGTAAACAACAATACAGATGAAAAAAATGCCTCTGAAATCACAAAAATTCACTCGTATAATTTCTTTATCCGCCGACCTCAAACTTCACATCTCTGCCATTTCACCCAGCAATGCTGAAACGACTACAACACAGAATAATGAACCACCAGGGAGCCACTCGGATCATTAATGGTGAAACACGCCTGCATCACAGTTATTATAACATGGCAACTTTATCGAGATGCATGTTGTGACTGTTTGATTTTTACACTATTAAAGTACACACGGTATTGAGCCTCCTGATGTTAATGGTACGCTCACACATGCAGTGCTGTTTACAATCACATGATATAAAAAAAATAAATAAAATTAATTCAAATTTTGAATGAAATTTTGCTGAATGATATGATTTCAAGACACACCCTCTTCCTCTTTTCAAAATCATTCACTATTGACTGATCTTGGGCCTCAAACCCTCAGATCACTAGGTCTGCAAAAGCACCAAGAACATAAACACTTGAATAAACACAAAGACATGGTCAGATGCGCGCGAGCGCTCGCACACACACACACACACACACACACACACACACACACACACACACACACACACACAGAGAGAGATTGAAAAATCTAAACAAAACAAACAATTCACCTCTTTAAACTGAAATGACGGTGAGCAGTTTTTTTTCTGTGCGTTCTATCTGTCCCCACTCATTTCTCTTCCTCTTCCTGTTCTGCCACAGGTGTGTCCACTGCTTCAAGTTGCTTTTTTCCCCACCCCTCTTTATACGTCCAGTATTTCCTCAGCCGTGCCGCCACAGCGTAGCCGGTAGCGCCCAGTCCTCCAGCTGATGGTGGGATCCCAGAGAGCCGAGAGAAAGATCTGGATGCTCATAGACTCCCGGATGAACCAGGCCACGGCATAGTCCAGCTTAGAGAATGGCAGAGGACCACCCTTAGGAACGACAAACAAGAAGTGTGATCCAGACAGGAGGCACTTTTACATACCGTAGATTTAACAACATTAAATACCTGAACAGACACAACAGCGTATTTTATACAAGTGGAGAGAAACAGAATCTACCAACCATTCAATCAAACAGCATCGCTAGCGTTAGGAACCTGCTAATAAACAAGCTCATTATCATGACATCCACAGCATAGTGTCTCTGCCATTTACTCTTGTTAAACCACACTGTTACCATGACAACCATCATCCTTTCATCACCGAGATTTGCCAAGACAGCTCGTTAGTGCCAATAATTTATAGCGATTTATGTTTATAGACATATGCTTTACTGATACATTAGCACCGCCCATTAAAAATCTACTGAAAATAAAACCATAAATTCTTTTTAAAAAATAAAGAGCTTGTTTTAAAGAGTGGGAGTATGTGTAGGACACAAGAGTGTGTGTGTGTGCGCGTGTGTGTGTGTGTGAGAGTGTGAGAAGCAGGAGTACACGCTTAAAGGTTGACTCCACCCTTCAGACAAGTGTGGGCGTTACCTGAACTCCTCGGAGCTGGATGTAGTCGGAGATGAACCAGGCGAGACAGTGGCACATGAAGAACACCATGATGTCCCAGCGGAACATGTGATGAGCTGACCAGCCAATGATCAGACTTGCCACGAAGCACTCAGAGATGGGCTCGATGATGGTGGCGGGGAGCATGTTGATGCGCAGCTTGGCCCACCTGCAACAAACAGAGAATCAGCTCGAAATTATCCATAACTTCATGTTTTGGACTCGGTACCATGACACCATGATGGGTGAGGTCTCTGATGTAACTAATACAGGGAGCACAGTTTGCTAATTTAAATCTGAGAATCAAGATGAGCACATACAGAAAGCCCCTGTTATTCGCGGGGGTTTACATTCCTCCCCCACCCGCGGATCCTGGCGATCTGCAAATTATTGATGCGGTTTTAAAACCCTATGTATGATATTACATGTGCTAAAATATGTTTGTTAAACACATTCTATAGACAGTATTACTCATTAATACAGTAATAATGCAGTAAAATGTAGAAATGCTTAAGTAAAAACTTTAATTCTGCACTGTGATAATATTTATTGATAAAGAAAGCGTTTAGGCTCCTTACCAGAAGCTAGAGAAGATGCGGGGCATTTGAGTGGCATCATAGAGCTTAAATAATCATTAAAAATACACTAAAAAAATTTAATTTGCAAATCATGTTCATAATATATGCACTAAGGAGGGGAGAAAAAAAAAAAAAAAAAAAAAAAGGTACACATCATCTGAAACTAATCAACAGGAGGGAGAAACAAAAGTGCATTGTTTATTGTATATTTGAAGTTTATGCATTGTGCCATAGTGAACGATGGGAACGGCATTTATCATCTCAAGCGTTGGAAAAAGGACATTTGCAGTATACATGCCTGCAAATTTGGGACTAACGCGTGTACATGTCCGCTGCCATTCACATTATTTACCTTCCCTACCAAGCTGAAGGATCCGGAGGGACGCAAACGTTGGATTAAAGCAGGAAGTTTATAATTAAAGTGTTCTTTATTCGAATTCATAGACCCTACAGACTATATTACCTTTACCTGTTAAATTACCATCAAAAATCGGCGATGCCGTAATCATTAAATATCATAAACTTGGATCTTGACAATTCCTGTTATGTTAATTTGTAAAATAGACAAACAAGAGCTGTCAGATCACTCGGTGACAGCTGTCAAACTTGTATTTACCTTCATTGTAGTCATGACAAAGTCACGCTAGTAGGGGTGCCTGGTCCTTCATTACCAAAAAATACGCTATGTTAGTGTACATACACGGGGGCCACTTCGATAAGGCGTCATTTTCTATGTCCCAGCCGTCTTCAAGTCCCAAGGGGTCGGGAATTGTCACGCTTTCCTCATCCACTTCAAATGTCAACAAGCTGGCACAGTCACGTTGGATTTGTTTAGATTCCTTTTGTAACGTTGCCGCAAATGCAAGCGCAACAAGTTCATCTTTACACTTGCGGGAACAACCAGGAAGACCCCCTACGTATACAATACGCTCGAAGATCAAGAAATTTCCATAAATTGAACGTATCAGTGCATTTCTCATCCACACCAAGGTTTATTTCCACCATATTGGTAGCTTGTATGGTAGTCCCATGATGCCGTTCGCGAGCCGAGATGCGAATTTAGTCTATTGAGAAGCACTGTGCTAATTTAAAAACATGAAAAAAAGCCTCTGAGAGCGAAACCCGTGAGTATGCGGGGCCGCGAACGGTGAACCGTGAATGGGTGGGGGCTTACTGCAATGCGTAATTCACATAATCACCCAATTTAGTATAAAATGTTTACACTGTTTAACATTAAATAACCCAGCGCAGGGGGGAGGGGAAGTTTAAGGCCGTTGCAAGGGATGGGTGGGAAAGACATATCAGTACATTTAGTGCACGAAAACTTAAAGGTAAAAATCAAACACGTGATAAATGTCATCTGTTCAACCTAATGAGATTCATAATTAATGATGTCACAGTGTTTATGTAGCTCCACCCCAAAATAGACATAAATCTGTGGAATAAAGACAAACTCTTCTGTAGTAAATAGCTAAAATAAAATTAAATGCAATCAAGATGAGTGAAAGCTGCTGGAAAGCAAATGTAAAAATCAGCATAAAGAAATGAAAAGAGGGAGGGTTTACTTGGTGAAAAGGACAGATGGAGGCGGACGGATAGACGATGTACCTGATCATGCGTGACTGGAACTGTGCGACGGAATATGAGCCCGAGTTCTGCATGGCTACCTGCGTTGCCATGGAAAATTTCCATCCTCTGAAAGACACAAGAGAGGAAGGTTTTTCCTGTTAGGTGAACAGAGAGGGATCATGCCAGAACATTCCACCACCAGGAGCATGATTACAAACTGAGCAAAGGAATCAAGAATAAAACCTGTCAGCGATGGCTTTGGCCATGAAGTAATCCTCAGCAATGTATTGAGCGAACGCGATGAGACCGCCGGCCTGGTCCAGGACGTCCTTCCTCATTAGACACGACATTCCAGTCACACACTTTATCCCTGTTACGTTCGCCGAGATGTAAGAACGAGGGTGCGACGTCCCAAAGTACACCTACAGGAACACGGCCACAGAATCACACCCTCCTTTTCTCTCTTAAATAGGATTTTATAAACATGGAACTTTTGAAGTCCTAATTAATGTTTTCCAAAATTTTATTTAGAAATTATTTTAATCAAATAATTAGTTTAGTTTAGTGGTTGTCCGGTGGTTAGGTGCTGGATTACTGATCCCAAGGTCGGGTGTACAAAGCCCACCATCATTGGGTTGTCAATGCTGCCCCCCCAGTGCACCAAGTAGGTAATGAAAGAAGGGCCGGGTCTCTCACTGTCTGGTGCGTAAGGTGCATGTAAAAGAATCACTGCTGACTTTCATAAGAGGAGCTGCATAACCATCAGCGTGTTTCTGCCCTGCGATGGCCTGGTCCAGGGTGTAACTCTGCCCTCGCCCAGAATCAGCTGAGATGGGTGCCAGCCTCCCCGTGACCCTGATTAGGATTAAGCGATTCAGAAAAATGAATGAAAGATTGAATGATTAAAATATACTTTCTTTAGCCCAAACATATTTCTCAGCCCTTTTTTCTTCTCTTCATTTCATCATTTCTCTCAATAAGATTTTTTTTAAATCCTTTTCTTTTTTCTGTGGCACTTTTTAGTCACCAGTCAAACTTCTTGAACTTCCATTTAATCAGTCGTGTGTATCATTTGCTTCTGATTAAAAAAAAAAAAAAAAAATTTTTATATATATATATATATATATATATATATATATATATATCATATATATATATATATATATATATATATATATATATATAAATATAAATATCAAATAAATACATACATATCATTACATATAAATGTAAATAAAAGTATGATTTATGATTAAAATTTTTCAGTGTTTTTTTCCCCCTAGTGTCACAGATATTACTATTTGACTTGCGTTACAGTTTGTTAATTTCCTGGTTACGCTTTTTTTTCCTCTCTGAAATGAAGCTCTTGATAATCTGCTGTCATGTTCATATAATAATGCAGCTGTTTCAGGTGATGGATCAATTTCAGGCTTTAATGTTGCTAGTTACAACATTCACAAAAAAAAAAAAAACCTGCATATCTGTAGCATGCATGTGTTTACACCACACCTTCAGCACAACCGGAAGATCCACATTCTAACACACACACACACGTCCTCCGGCTCCTGGTCTTCAATTCACGCACCTGGACTAAAGCCTGCTGCTCAATTTTATCATTCTTAGTCTACCTGTAACTCAATGCTCCCATCATCATCATTATTATTAAAAGGTTATTATTACTACGATTATTATTAACATGATCATTATTGTAACAAGTTTGTTGTGCTGCAGTAATAAAATGCGAAACAGGAAGTAAGGTCACACCGTGCTCTAAGGAACAGTCAAATCCATTTAAATATTCAGATCCTCACCTGCTCCAGCGTAGCAGCAAATCCTTGCCGGTCGGCAACGTAGGGAAGGCCGTGAACCAGACCCACCTTCTCAGTCATCTGAATTGCCATGTCAGTCAGTGTGTCGGACCTCACTGAGGAAATCAGATAAGCCCATCAGCAACGTCAACACACAGGAAATCCACCCCCCCCCATGTCTTTGTGTTTATTCAAGTGGCGTGACGAGCAGAGGAAGGTGTCAGAAGCCCTACCTTGTATGCCACTGTCGCAGATCCACACAAGATTGTATTTTGCTCCTTCGTAACCTGGCATGAGGTTGTTTATTTTTGGATTGATGCCAACCTTCTTACCACCTGAGGGGAGAGAGAACATATGGAGGAAGAGAGCTTCACTTCTGTTCTTTTCAGAGCTTCACTTCTGTTCTTTTCTGTGTCTCGCTCCTATACAGACTGCACGAGCTTCCATCAACAGCATTACACACCAACATCCAACCGCTCGAAAGAGCTCAAAGCGATCTCTGTATTCACTATGGAAACAGCGCCATACAAAGGCCCGGTTCTCCAGGACACCTTCCTGAACTTGAGCATGGGCTTGCCGCTGTGCTGCTAACGGATTTCAGTGACGTATTTAACCTCATGAATTGTGATTAAATAATAATAATAACAAAAACATCTGCCATTGTTTCCTAATCAGTGCTTGCAGTTTACTTAATCTAAATTTGGCAGTGGTGGCTTATTGGTTAATGGAATGTTCAAACCCCACTCTCACCACTGTTGGGCCCTTGAGAAAGGGCCTCAACTGTTTAAGTTGTATAAAAACAATAATTGTAAGTCACTGTGGAGCTGTAAGGTGTAAAGAAAACATGTAAATCTCAACCCGTTCTCATTCCTCAATTCGCCATAATCAACTGTTGCCCTTTCGGAATTTCTTACTTTTTATTAATTTTGTAGTTGCCTTTCCCAATATGCCACCATCTCCATTATTTTACGTGTGTGGTGTTTGCTTTCACAGCGATGTTTCACATAACTTCCTTCTGTAATAAAGGCCCGAAGTCAGACGAACAGGCTCCCGGAAGCACAGAGGCACTTCCTGTTCTTGATAATCTGTTAGGCTTTTTACACTTGAGGCTGGTGGCTCATTAGGCCCGTGCTTATTCCCGGTTTCTGTAGCATGAAGCTACCAGGAGTTCAAGTCCTCCTGGATGGGACGCGAGTCCATCGCAAGTTATGTTTCCAGTAGTTTTGCTGGTACTCATTCATAGTGGACAGAGGCACACTTGTGGTTAAGACGGGTCTTAGCACAGTGGGATTTGAAACCACAACCTCCTGATCATGAGCCCAGCACCCTAACCACAACACCACCGGCCCCACATAATGAGTAAAAAAAAATGGTTTTCTGGTCACGGAGGATTGCGCGTGCACACACACACACACACACCACACAGATCTAGCTGATTTGGTTTGGACCCTGAACGCCATATGCGTGAATAATTTCATTAGGGAGAGAAAAACAGACTGAGGGAGGGAGAGCGAGAGAATGTACGGGGTCTGTTTCTTCTATGCTAAGCAGTACCATTACTACCAGATGTGCGTGTATACATTTCACTCACCCTCCCATAGTTCTTACCTATAAATAAGTGGGCATCGACACCGGGGTATTTCCCTAGCAGCTTCTTACACACCTCGACGGCCGGATCGTCGTGATCTTGCACGCAGAGCAGAATTTCATACTGCGGAGAAAAGAAAGAAAGAGGTCCACGTCATCACGTCACATCTTGTTCTGTATATGTTTACACTAACAATAACGTGATGGTGTGACCAAAGGAATAATCTCGCATGTGTGTGATAACTTGGTGGCGCAACAGTGATTGGCAGTAAGTGGGAAAAGTCTGAGCTTAAGAGAGAAGACACAGAAGCAGGAAAACGACTTCAGGAGAAATAACAATGGTGATGTTATTGATATCATGGTGGCATTACACCAAAAATTATGAATTTCTGAGGAATTTGCTTAAAATTTTTACAAACATAAGAAAATAAATTTAGGTTGTCTTGTCGTGCTCTGGCATGTTTCATTAATGAGACTTTGATCAGTGCAAATATCTATAAATACACCCATCACAATACATCAGTATTTATTGCACACTCGTGTTTACGTATAGCCGTGACCTTTGACACGTGCACTGTTTGCATGTGTAATGCTCATGCAGTGTTCGCTTCTTATTTTATGTTTTCTCTGTGAGGTTTCAGTGAAATTTGCAAGTTTTTTAAATTGGAATTTTTTTTATAGCTCCACAAAGCAGGCAGTACCCCTAAGCCGATGCACCCCATCCCAAGATGGACACCAGAAATGCTAATGATCACCGAGGGGGATTTAATTTAAGGTAACTATATTGAATATCAGACCACAAAGAAAATTAACAGGCGTGTGCCTGTGTGCCCTACTCAATAGGGCAGTGGTGATCTGGTGGTAAAAGGTGCTGGATCGCTGATCCTAGGGTTGGGGGTTCAAGTCCTACTCTCCACAAGTCACTGTACCCCCAGTGAAGCTAATTGGGCTATCACCATCTTTGGTGAAAGGCATGTAAATAAACCATTGCTGACCTTAACCAAGAGTAGGCTGCAAAGCCGTCAACGTGTTTCAGTCCCTTACTAAAGGGTTGTGTCATGAAGGGCATCCGATGTAAAAACCTATGCCATATCAAACATGTGAATCATCAATATGACTTCCATGAAGATGGAGGTGACCCCTGAAAGGGAACAGTTGAAAGGAAAAGAAGTGCAGTTACCCAGTCAAAACATCCCTACCACAAATCTCATGATGAGTGTATGGAATGCAACTGTGGACTGTACAGACAGCATGACATCATGGGTGACAACTATACCACATGCCATTGGACTGAGGGGGTAAAAAACATTGTTTTGTTTATCATATTTCAAGCTTGTGTGGTGAACAGCATTTTAATATCAGAACAGTATCCAAAATGGAAAGACTACAGTACTCACGGCCATTCTTCTGGTGTATGGATTATAGTGCATCTTGTACCAAACTCAATGAATAACTGCAATGAAATAAGTTTGCTACTGTTTTTATCTAGTTTTATGAGGGTACTCGCCAAAAAAATGAAAAAAAAAATTCTATTATATATATATATATATATATATATATATACACAAATTTAGTGCGTTTCAGTTGATTTCACATGAGCAAGTTAAGTTTGGTGAAGAATGGATGTGACTGTTGTACTGCAAAGCAAAGCATTAAAATACATTAGTTTGTGGTGGTCTAGTGGTATAGGGCGCTGGATCGCTGATCCAAAGGTTGGCGATTAGAGTCCCACTCTCTACAAGGTTGTCACTGTCCCCCCAGTGCGGCTAACTGGGTTATCAAAGGCGGGCCATGTCTGTCACTGTCTATGGTGAGAGGTTGATGTAAAAGAACCATTGCTGACTTTTGTAAAGAGGAGCTGCAAAGCCGTCAGCGTGTTTCTGTCCCTTGCTAAAAGGGTTGTGACAGGAAGGGCATCCAACGTAAAAACCTCTGCCAAATCAAACGTGCGAATCAAAATGATTCGCTGTGGTGACTCCCGAGTAGAAGGGAAAAAGCCGAAAGGAAGACAGACAGTTTGTTTTATTTACTACCTGTGGCTATATCCAGCTTTTAAAAATGTATATTATTTAAACAAAATATACAGAGTGTGCAGAATGCTGTTCCCGCACAAGCCTCTTCTACGTACTTAACTAAGTATACATCGGGGATAATCTCTGGTCTAATGAGCTACTATGGCTTGGGTGTAAAAAGCCCAAAAGGACTTGACCTTTACCTATGTATACATCTTCAGATTAACCCCCCCACCCACACACACACACCCACACAGTGAAGTATCTGCTCTGTGAAGGTTTTACAGCATGAGGAACTTTAATACACACGCTCCCTCACACCATGGCCCTTGCCTTCACCCTGAAAAACAACAACAGGAAATGCAGGACAATCTGGAACATATTCAATCTAAAAAAAATCTATCAATCAAAAAATCTAGTCAGGTGGTAGTGGGGGGGCAATCAGGAACTTTAACAGAATTCCTCATGTTCTGAAGGTGCAGCCTTGAGACAAGTTAGGAGATTAATCAGTGTGATGTTAACATGCTCCATCTTGCAAGCCACAAAATGCTAAAGAATCAGCCAGGGTTCTCAGAAACGCCACACGCAACTACCGCAGAAATTCAGATTAACTGAATAAAGGTCGTCTCAACATCTCATCCTCGTATCACCGCGTCACATTTGTCTTAACGGTCGCAATTCACTCCACAGCATCAGGATCAATGAGAGGAATTTCAGAGCCACTCTGTCGGACACGCAAACATTCCCTGACTTCTGATAGAGTTAAAGCCTCTCACACACACACACACACACACACACACACACACACACACACACACAGCTACACACAGGAAATATTCAAATTTAATCTCAGCTACACTAACCATTTCCTTTATAACTGATTTTATCTTCATGCAAAAGGGTTTACACAGGAGTCGCCAACCTTTTTTTGAAACCGAGAGCTACTTCTTGGGTACCAATTAATGAGAAGGGCTACCAGGTCAATACACACTTCTGAAATAATAAATTTGCTCAATTTAGCTTTAATTACATGTTCTTATTAATAATATTCATCTATATGAAGATATTGATCATGTTAATGATCAATGATTTCACAAGGTAGGAAACAAAGCTCAATATGCAACACTTTATTTCTATAAATTATAAAGCCTTTGCACGTAATGCCTGCTGGTGAATGACGCAGTGGTTATGAATGAAGTTTGGGAACTCTGGGTCACCTTTACAGTGAGCGATGAATCCTGAAATGTTGGCTGATCATAGCAGGAGCCCCGTCAGTAGTCACTGGTATCAGGCTTTTCCAAAGTTACCTTTTTCCTCCACAAAAAAAACTTCACCATGTTTTAGATGTCACCCCCCTTGTAGTTATCTTTAGGGGCAATAGAGTCAGAAGTTCTTTTGTGGAGAAATAATCAAATACCATTCGAATAAAGACTAGCAGCTGTGCTGTACTGCTGCTGTTCACAGACTCGTCACACTGGATGCAGAACCACCTGCACTTAGCGAGATCCCGGTCCAGCTGATTGGCCAAGTTCCTGGAAATAGCCAACACTCTTCTGACCATTGTAGTTGCCCCCAGTTAGACACCGGAGAGAGTGGAGATTAAGATAATACTTTATCATCCCGGGGGAAATTTTGGTTACGTCGTAAAACACATTTCAATAAATACTAAAAGATTGTCAAAATAAATATTGTCCAAAGAGCACTAAAAGATTGTGGTAAGATATGATTAATAAGCTGAGACAAAGAAGCGAAACACTGTTTGTAAAAAGAAGCTACATGGTGACAAGATGGCAGACAAGTAATAAAAATGACTATCGTTAAAACAGCGAATACCAGCTGGTATAAAAGAATGACGGAACCTGTTTGTTCTGGATATCGGCACGCACAGACGGCGTCCTGATGGAAGAAATTCAAAATCACAATAGAGAAAGTAAGAACTGTCATTTACAATTTTCTGCACTATTGACAATTTTCTGCTCGTAAAATTGGCCGATAGACGTTACTGATTATGAGCCAATGTTTTTTTGTGCCGTGTTAACAATTTTGTTCAGTTTAGATTTGTTTTGAACACACAGGTTACCAAACCAACAAAGTAGATTAAAAGTTAAGACGCTTTCTACAAAAGTTTTGTAGAAGAGAACCATGAAGAGGGGATCAATTCTAAAAGTGTTTAAACAACAAAGGAAGAACAACCTCTGCTGACCTTTCTTGTAAATATAGTCAACATCATCATTCCAGGATGATTTCAAATCGAGAACAGCAGCTAAATATTTGTACGTGTTCACAATTTCAATATCTTCATTGTTGATTGAAACAGGGTCCAAAGAATTACAAGAATTCCTGAAATCTACAATCATTTCCTTTGTTTTTTAGTAGTCAAGATCAAAAAGTTATCTTTGCTCCAATTTGTAAAATTAGAAACCTCGTTTTTATGGTCAAGGTCAGCAGAATTAAGAAGCGAAATGATATCGGCACCGTCAGCAAATTTGATGTTAAAATAGTTTGATGTCTTACCGACACAATCATTGGTGTAAATGATAAACAGAATGGGTGATAAAACACAACCTTGTGGTACTCCAGTGGACAGGCTGGCAATAAAGGACTTCATTCCATTTCCAGTAACACACTGAGGTCTGTCAATCATGAAAGCGTTAATCCATCTGATTAAGTTACTGTTTACATGCAAATTGGAAAGTTTCGACAGAAGCAGGAGGGGTTGAATAATGTTAAAAGCAGACGAGAAGTCAGCAAAAAGGATTCTAACGTATGCACCACTGGCTTCTAGATGTTTGTAGATGAGGTTCAGGGGGGTTAGTGTAGCATCGTCTGTACCCCTTTTCTGTCCATAAGCAAACTGGAGTGGATCGAGTTGGTCTTCAACTTCTCGCATTAGTAGCTTTTTAACAATCCGTTCAAGGCACTTCATGGCTACAGATGTAAGGGCAACTGAGGGGTAGTCATTACACACTTTGGGATTTGGTATCTTCGAAAGTGGAACAATGTGAGATGTTTTCCATATGACAGGTATCTGATGATGTAGCAGAGTTTTTTGGAAGACCTAGTGAAAAACGTCGCATAACTCATCACAGCATTCCTTAAGAATCACAGGAGCTATATTGTCTGGACCAGCACTCTTGCGACAGTTTACATTCCTAAATGTTTCCCTAACGTCATCAGTAGAAATTTCAAGATTATCACTGACGATGAGGTTGTCCAGAAAAACACTTCTTTCTTCCGAAAAGTCAAAAACGAGAATAAAAGTCATTAAGCTCATTTGCAAATGGTACGCTGTCACTAGCATTTATGACCGATTGATTCTTATTGGTTCCCAGAATGGTCTCGACACATTTCCATCCGTCTCGAAGATTGTTGTCAAGGAAATTTCAATTCTGGTTTTTCCTCATAATGAATCTTACACTCCTTGATACGCTGTAGAATATTCTTTTGTGCTGAAAACAAATTAAAAAAAAAAACACCTCTTCCTCCCATTCACTGTGAAAATGATACGTTTTCTTTCTTTTTTCCAACATCTCTTCAGGGGTAAATTATCTCCTCACCTTCACTGCGCCAATAGCTGGTCTTTCTTCATGGCAACCATTACTATAAACACCAGCTAGTGCTCATTTAATGTGAAACATTTTTAATTTTTTTAAAATATTGTCATTTTCAAATTTAAATTAATGCAAATGTGAATTAAAAAAAAAAAAAAAATTAGACACAGTTCAATGGAGAGTGGCGCTATGGAGCCATGTGATCTGTTCTAAAAATAGCATGTTGGTGACCCCTGGCCTACTGTGTATATTTTTGGACTGTTGAAGGAAACCAGAGTACCCAGTGAAAACCCATGAAAGCACGGAAAGGACTCCATACAGGAATGCCTCCGTTATTCCCAGGAATCAAACTCAGAACCTTCTTGCTGTAAGGTGGACGCATTAAGTGCTGCCTGTGAGGCGTTTGTGTTTAAATTTACAAGCAAGGAAAATATGCAAGTTTCACTGCAGCGCGCGCGAACCACACACACACACACAGCAAGCTCCACCCACTGGAACACAGATGTGAGCCACTCCACCGAAAGTAGGCTTTTGGGTCAAAAAATGAGCTTTTTACACATTCAGAGGAGGCTTAAAGCTGCAGCAAAAAGTTTGTCAATACCTTGAAAACTGAGCAAGCCATGCCATTTCTTGTGTCAGTATTCAACTAAAAATTTCACAAGATGTTTTAGACAAAAATGAGCACAAAGATTGCACTTCTTCCAACATCATTAGTCCTTAGCAAACCAAACATTTTTATGCACTTCAACCATATAAACTTTTAGAAAACAGGTCTAGGAAGAGTTTTAGGAAGAGATGATCAGAGAAATCCTCCTCATTTTAATCTGACACGCCCCTTTTAAACCCATCAGTCACGCCCCAAAAATGAACAAAAAACAACTTTTTTTTCCGTTTCTGTTTATTCAAATAGATCAATATGTATCTTTTTGACCATTATATAAAAAGGTTCAAATGCCTTCAAATGATACTGATTGGAAAAAAAAAACAAAAAACAAACAAAAAAAAACTGTCGGGTTCAAACAATCACATTCAAATTAAGAAAACTATATAAGATAACCATATAACAAAACTCTGATCTCTTTATACAAGTAAGCTTCATCAACTCTGCCCTCAGCATTATCATCTATATCCTGCTCAACAGATAAAATCACATCTTCACAAACACCAGTCATCACACTTATTAACAGATGCCTCTTCTTCATCAACATCAAAATCTTCATCAACACAGCTAGCATCATCATCATCAGTTTGTTTATATGTAAAAGGAATGAAACATTTAAGTATTTTTCAGGTCTTGGCCAATTTTCATACAAAACTAAACAACCCACGATCCAGCATGTCCAGTCAAGACAAGATTACACACAAATCAAATAATTAAAAAAATTCCATAATCAAATTTTGCATGCAGAGAAAAATACCAATACTCATACAATACTCATTAAGTTTCTAAAGTACATAATACTGAGCATATGGGATTTTCTTTGACTGAATTGTAATGGAATCATGTCTTTCTTAATATTCCAGCAGACCTGAGGTATCTCACTCATACACTCATACACACACAAAGACTGTAAGCATCTGCGCTCATTTGCCCCACTCCCTTCATATACTGTATTTTCTTCCATTCAAATTGCACTAGTTTATCTGGATGCTGCTCATTTAACCGTTTGCGTGTGTGTCTGTGACAAAGACACAGAGAGAGAGAGAGAGAGAGAGAGAGAGGTAATCTTCTTCAAAGCCGAATTCCAGCGTGGAATTTAACATCTATACTAATACTGCTAGACATCACATATGACATTTCATGCTCCTTTTCCAGAAATCATGTGTATTCTGAAGAGAAAGTTGGAGATAAGTTCCAGATGTGGTATACTAGAGTCAGGAAGTAAACAGGAAGTTGACGTGTGCCAGGCACTGAGAATGTGCAATGTGAGCATGTGACCGAGTTCACCAATCAGGTTGCTCGTTTCAGATCTTTCCTTAGAGACAAGCCTGCATTGTTTACGTGCATATCATCTTAATAACCTTTATTTTATTCACTGAAACGGTATTTTAATATTAAAACAGTATCCAAAATGGAGAGACGACTTCACGACCGTTCTTCTGGTGTATGGATTATAGTGTCTTGAACTGAACTCGGTGAATAATTGCAAAGAAAACTGGGAAGTTTCCTACTGTTTTTATCAAGTTTTATGAGGGTACTCGTCAGAAAAATGGAAAGAAAAGACATTTTTAGTGAGTTTTAGTCGATTTCACTTCGGCAAGTGATAGTTGAATACTTGTTTTAATGGTTTATGCAAAAATCCTAATTTCGATTAAAAAATGACCACTTTTACTTTTTTGGCCATTTTCTCAAAACGAGTCCGTGCGACAAGCGCCTACATTCGGTGGAGCCCCTCACATATGATCAGTAGGAAGAGGATGCATGTGTGATTCTGTATGAGAGGAAACACAAATAAAGATGAGGTACAGCAGGATGTTTCTGTTTACAAAGACGAGGCAGCAAAAGTCATTCGTTTTCAAAGAGACAGAAAGTGAAACATTTACAGAAAAATAGTAAACCATTGTTTTTCTGAAAAGAGAAGTGAAGCAACTGCACAGAGAACTGAGGGACGAGAGCATCTATTCTTTTACACACACACACACTATACCAGTGTTCATCAGTTTACTCACTCTACTACTACTACTACTACATCCACCCATCCATTCAATCTCTTCTCTATTCATCCATCCATTCTCCTCTCTACCCATCCATCCCTCCACCTACCCAACCATCCATCCCTCCACCCAATCACCCATGTACCCATCCATCCACCTACCCACTCATTCATCTAATTTTCCATCAACCAGCCTGTGGTATACATAAACCAGTGTGGGTATAGATGATGGATTTTGTGTGTCCATTGTGAAGTTGTTGGAATCCAAGGTAACCTGAGAGCCCAAGAACACTCCGGATGGTACAGTGAGACACTAGTGTAAATATAAAAAGGGGCCCAAAATGTTCCCAAGAGCAACAGTATGACTTATGAAGGTGACCTCCACCCACATGCCCTCATCAGGCTCATGCTGATGAGACAGAAACATGGTG
This sequence comes from Plotosus lineatus, assembly GCA_024760905.1. Taxonomy (NCBI): domain Eukaryota; kingdom Metazoa; phylum Chordata; class Actinopteri; order Siluriformes; family Plotosidae; genus Plotosus; species Plotosus lineatus. The sequence goes on along the minus strand of CM045735.1, from coordinate 60,674,602 downwards.
TTCAGGCGGGGAGAATTCCCCACATGGATAAATGCGTCAGCAGTAAATCCACAGGTGTTCATTTAAGTTTAAGAACAGAAACAATAAAAACACTCCAGCTGTGACGTTGATCCTCACATAGAGGAAAAGGGGGGAAGAAAAAAAAACAAAAAACAAACCAACAACAACAAAAAAAAAACCTGTAAAACGACGCATGGAGCAGTTTAGTGTGAGGTCAGTTGTGAGAACGAACTGCCGGTGTGCTTCAGGAGCAGCTCAGAGATAAAGTCAACAAACGCATTTGCAAGGAAAATGATCCATATCAAATTCATTCAAATCTCTGGAAAGACGAAGCATGACCGCACGGGTATGGAAAGGAAACACGCGAGTCGAACCAGACAGGTCCATTACCGTCAGATCCTCAATGTGAACTGGGGCGGGTTACCACGGTGCATTTCTATAAACCCTCAGACTAGAACCATAACGAGCACTTAAGGAACGAAACATCAGAGTTCACATTCCTATCCCATTCATTCTCCAAACCACTTAACGCTACGATGGTCACAGGGAGGGTGGAGCACATCTTAGATGACTTTGGGTGAAGTAGGGTACACCCTGAACTGATCGCCATACCATTGCAGGGCCAACACACACACACACAAACAGCCAATCAATCTAATGCACATGTCTTCGGACTGTGGAATAAAACCCACACAAGCACGGGGAGAACATGCAAACTCAACACAGCATCACCCTCTTCAAGCCCATGACATGAACCCCAGGACCTTTTTGCTGTGAAGCAGATGTGCGAACCACTACACCTCCATACTGGCATTTAATAAACTACGAATTGAGTAAATAATACAAAAATAAAAAGAGCAACATAAGGGAGGAAGGACGGATTTACCTTCGGGTAGTCGAGCTTGAAGAAGGTCTCGAGATTACTGACAAGATTGGGGTCGACGCCCTTCAGAGGCTTGAGCAGCGACACTCCAGACAGTTTACTGTACAGCTGTTTATCGCTGCTCTTCTTATTGAGATGTAGGCGGCTGCGGAGGGAAGAAAAAAAGTTCAATTTTTGGGTGAAATTTTTATTACCATTTTCACCAACAATTATTTCCAGTCTTCTCTGTCGCTTGGATGTCAAGCAGGAAACCTGCAGCAACCCAAAAATACAATCTTCTTTTCCTTTCGGTTGTTCCCTTCAGGGGACACCACAGCAAATCATCTGCTTCCATCTCACCCTATCCTCTGCATTATCATCTCTTACATGAACTACCTTCATGTCCTCCTTCACCACATCCATAAATCTCCTATTTGGTCTTCCTCTAGGCCAGGGGTCACTAACATGGTGCCCACAGGCACCAGGTCGCCCACAAGGACAACATGAGTCACCCGTGAGTCTGTTCAGGGGTCGGGAACCTATGGCTCTTTTGATGACTGCATCTGGCTCTCAGATAAATCAGGTGGCTTTTCTTAACAGAATAACTAATACACAATTTCGCTGTCCTTTAAATAAAAATACAGGAAAATAGCCACCAAATAAAACAAAAACATAAATAAATCTTATGCATTTCAATGCCACTTGTCGCTGTGGTGCGCAGCGGAGAGCCAATCCATTCTGTACTCCAGTGTGTGGGCGGGGTCGATACCTTGAAACTCTAATTTTATTGAATTATATGCAACAGCCTGCACGAGTTGTTTTTGGGTAAAGAGGTAAATTTCCCTCGTTTTGATCAGCTCATGTGCACGAAGCCAAGCAGAGCTGGCAAACAAAACACAAAATGGACAGAATGAAAATACTTCAACCCGAAGACCAGCTGATTGCCTTGAGACATGCTTCCTGTCACATGAACACTACAGTGCGAGTCCTGTCGTATTGACCAGGTTTGGCTCCACATGCGCACGCGAGCAGTCCTTCTCACACCTGAAAAAGCATCAAGACCAACCTGCGGTCACGTAACGAATGGAAGCCTAAATACCTGCATGAAGCTGTACTTCAGCACGTATCAACCAGACTACAAAGCTATCAGCAAAACCATGCAGCACTAGAAGTCGCATTAATAGTAAGAAGTACTTTTCTTATTAATAAATAACTTGTTATGACAACCTTGTTTAAAATAAATTCAGAGTCGTATTATACTCTAAAATTGCTGGTCTCAGTATTAAATATATTTGGCTCTCAGAGAGCCAAAAATTTTTTTTAAATCTATTAATAATAATAATAATAATAAATAATTAAAGGTAAATTGAGCAACTTTGTCATGTCACAAGTGTGTATCGACCTGGTAGCCCTTCGCATTAATTGGAGCCCAAGAAGTAGCTCTCGGTTTCAAAAAGATTGGTGACCCCTGCTCGAGGCCTTCTGCCTGGTTGTTCCAACCTCGGCATCCTACTACCAATATACAGTCGGCCCTCCACTTACGAAACCCTCTGGGTACGAAAACTCCAGGTTACAAAAAAACATTTTCCTAAGTTTTCATCCTCTGTACACAAAACAACCTCCTCTTACGAAAAGCGCCATTCAAAATTTCACATGATGCGCGAGTTGCTGTCTCATTGACTGTCTCTCAACATTCCGCCCCGCTGGCCTCCCATTGGACAGGAGGGACCTGACCTGTACCCATACTTCCTGTTTGTCACACGCGGAGAGTTGACCAGGACTGTTGGCTTGTTTTGAGATCATTGCAGCATTATATTTCGTTATCGCTGAAACCCCTCTACAATCGGGACGATAATAAAGCAGAAGGAGACTAAAGCGGAAATACAGTGATGGAGACGATTATTTCGGAATGATATCGAAGCAGATGGAGACATGAAAGTGTAGGATAGCCCTCCGATCTTGCAAGGAAACAAGCTAATATTTAATCAGGACCGCTGATCTTTCAAACAGGTACTGTAATTCCGCTTTAAATACAACATCGCGTCCATTTAAACAATTAAATAGAATTGGTCCATCGGCTGCGCATTAGGTGTGGGCGGTGCCTGCATTCAGCAAGACACACCCGAGAAACAGAGTTTTGCGTGTGTGAGAGAGAGAGAGAGAGTCAGTGTGTGTGTGTGTGTGTGTGTGTGTGTGCGCGCGCGCGTGTGAGACAGAGAGAGATAGAGAGAGACTGCATACAGAGTCAGTCAGAGATGAAAGGAGGTGTTCTTTACTCTCTTTCGAAAGAGCACATTGCAGCTTATTTTTCGTTTAAGTTGTTTAATTCAGTAAATGTTTAATAAATGCGGCGCACTCTCTTCTTTGGTCTTCCTCTAGGCCTTCTGCCTGGTAGTTCCAACCTCAGCATCCTACTGCCAATATATTCACTATCCCTCCTCTGTACATGTCCAAACCATCTCAATCTAGCCTCTCTGACTTTGTCTCCAAAACATCTTACGTGGGCTGTCCCTCTGATGGACTCATTTCTGATCCTATCCAGCCTCGCTACTCCCAGAGAGAACCTCAACATTTTCACCTCTGCTACCTCCAGCTCTGCCTCCTGCCTTTTCCTCAGCGCCACTGTTTCTAAGCCATACAACATCGCTGGCCTCACCACCATCTTGTACACTTTTCCCTTCATTTTTGCTGGCACTCTCCTATCGCACATCACACCGGACACTTTTCTCCAACCATTCCAGCCTGCCTGCACACGCTTCTTCACCTCTTTTCCACACTCTCCATTGCTCTGAATTGTTGAGCCTAAGTACTTAAAATCCTCCACCTTTCTTATCTCTGCTCCCTGTAACATCACCGTTCCTCCTGGGTCCTTCTCATTCACACACATGTATTCTGATTTTCTGCGTCTAACCTTCATTCCTCTCCTTTCCAGGGCATACCTCCACCGCTCTAGATTTTCCTGCACTTGTTCTCTGCTCTCACTACAGATCACAATGTCATCTGCAAACATCATAGTCCATGGAGATTCTTGTCTCACCTCATCTGTCAGTCTGTCCATCACCATAGCAAACAAGAAGGGGCTCAGAGCTGATCCTTGATGCAGTCCCACCTCCACCTTGAATTCATCGGTCACACCGACAGCACACCTCACCACTGTCTTAAATCGCTTGTACATGTCCTGCACCACTCTAACATACTTCTCTGCCACTCCAGACTTCCTCATGCAATACCACAGTTCTTCTCTTGGCACCGTCATATGCTTTTTCCAGATCCACAAAGGCACAATGCAGTTCTCTCTGACCTTCTCAGTACTTCTCTATTAACATCCTCAAAGCAAACACTGCATCTGTGGTGCTCTTTCTTGGCATGAAAGCAAACTGTTGTTCACAAATGCTGACCTCTGCCCTTAGTCTAGCTTCCACTATTCTTTCCCATAACTTCATCGTATGGCTCATTAACTTTATCCCTCTGTAGTTGCCGCAACTCTGCACGTCTCCCTTGTTCTTAAAAATGGGCACCAGCACACTTCTCCTCCACTCCTCCGGCATCTGCTCACTCTCTAGAACCTTGTTGAATGTTCTTGTCAGAAAATCTACTGCTACCTCTCCTAGACACTTCCATACCTCCACAGGTATATCATCAGGACCAACTGCCTTTCCATTCTTCATCCTCTTCAATGCCCTTCTCACTTCACCCTTACTGATTTTTGCTACATCCTGCTCCTCAATGGTCACCTCTTCTACTCTTTTTTTCTCTCTCATTTTCCTCATTCATCAGCACTTCAAAGTACTCTTTTCATCTTCCCAGCACACTTCTGTCATCAGTCAATACAAATGAGGGGAAAAAAAGTTGTGTCATCAGCACTCACTCCGATATTAAACCCTTCCACCATCAAGCAAAACATCTCATCTCCTCCATCATCTATTCTCCTCTCCAACGCCTTTCCTTTGCACTCCAGCTTCTCATCTCATCTCCACTCCATTCCACTCCAGAGAATGAGGGGGGGAAGGAAAAAGTGTGATGCTCACTTGAGCCAATGAGCCTCATGACTGAATACAGGCCTAGAATTTTTTTTTTTTTTTTTAAATCAGCTAGCCGGACGAGTGACAGATCTGTCATCTCTATAGGTTTTTCCTATGTCTAGACCTTTCATTTCATCTAACTCACACGGTCACAAAATCTGTGAAAGGCCGTGCATGCTTTGCATTGCCATGACAAGATCTAAAAATGATCATAAGCCTGTCAAATTATGCCTTGAACGAAGCCAGGGCCAGCCATGCTCCCATGCTAGCCTGTAAAGCCTTTGGCGTTTTTCTGCTTCGTAATTCTTTGTCGGAAACCCTTTTCTCTTCTTCCGATCTAGGTGCCCCCCTCCCCCCTCATTGACAGTTGAAGATATCAACAAAAACACGGGTTTATATGGATGATAATATGGTCACGAGAATTGAAATCTGCTTGTCATATCACATGAGAGTACGTGAGATTCAATGAGATGCGTCATATACATGCACAGTGGTAATAAATTCAACGACACATTTATGACTTCTAAATATCTGAACCGCCCGCTTACTGGTGCCAGTACTGGTACTGGTGGTAGTTTGGTTAAGGCTGTGTTTAAATGTCCGCTTTAATTGTATATTTTTTTCAACTTACAAGCCCGTCCTTTTTTGTAAATATATTTTCAACTAGCCAACTGGGCTGGCTGGTAACTGAACTAACTTGCCAAATGAGAAATTTGACTACCGCAAATTTCGAGACCTGGAATATCAGTAGTTACGTGTGATCCTGTAAGCAAGACCCTGATTAATCGTTTCCTTATTCAGTTTGAGAAGAAACACAAACAAAATCTGCTAAATCTGTCAAATCATCAAAGACACACAATAATAAATTTGAAGCAATACAGGACCCCCCCTGACTGACGTATACATACATGTATGTGTATATAATATCAACGAAAACATTCACGCTATACCTATAATAACAATTAAACATTCAAAAATAATGCATAAGATGTAAATAAAACAAATACAGATTCGCATGCACACCTCACATAAAAACGTAAGTAGGTTTTGATGGGGAGGAGGGGGTTTGGGTTGTTTTTGTTTATTTGGGGTTTATTGCATAATTGACATTGGTTTGTGGCATCTTTTTCCCCTATCACTATTCTTCCTTAATTTCCTTATTTTTTTATCTGATGAATATTAAAAAAGCGATGCACTGAAGCCGCATGAATTGAAGCACGAAGTAGCGAGGAATACTTGTAACATAACGTTCTTATACCAGAACTGTCCTATTTAAATGTTCTGCTGGGCACCAGTCTCCACACCCCTGTGTCTCACAATGGCCCACCATTGCGTCACGTGACCTATACACTGCAGTCCGAAAGACAACAACACGAACATAACACAGATGATTTTAAGCGCTTTCTAAATGTTACTATTGATTATTAATATAAAAATTAAAATATAGCTTTAAGTGCGCATTTCTAACACAGAAAATACTTTCAAACTGAGTCTGTAAAGCACAACAATGAACTCCAGACCTAACAGTGGCGATAATGCCACAATCACTGCGAAAACAAAACAAATCATTCAACACATACATATATACATACATATGTGTGTGTGAGCCAATCCACTGAAAGTAGGCTCTTGGGTCCAAAAATTAAAAATGAGCTTTTTACACAGTCAGATAAAGGAGGCCCAAAGCTGCAAAATACAGCAAAAGGTTTGTCAATACCTTGAAAACTGAGCGAGCTATGCCATTTCTTGTGTCAGCATTCTACTAAAAATTTCACAAGACGTTTTAGAGAAAAATGAGCACAAAGATTGCCCTTCTTCCAACATCATTAGTACTTAGCAACCAAACATTTTTATGCACTTCAGCCATATAAACTTTCAGAAAACATGTCTAGGAAAAGTTTTACGAAGAGATGCTCAGAGAAATCATCCTCATTTTAATCTGACACACCCTTTTTAACCCATCAGTCACCGTGGTAACACCCAAGAAAAAAAAAAAAAAGAAAAAAAAAAACTATTATTTTTTTTTTTTTAATTTCTTGTTTAATTCCAATAAGATCAGTATGTATCTTTTCGACCATTATATAAAAAGGTTTAAATGCCTTCAAATGATACTGATTGAAAAAAAAAAAAGTCAGGTTCAAACAATCACACTGAAATTAAGAAAACTGTATAACAAAACTCTCTGATCTCTTTATACAAGTAAGCTTCACCAACTCCGCCCTCAGCATCATCATCTTCATCTATATCATTCTCAGCAGAAAAGATCACATCTCATCCCAAACACAACAAAACTGACTCATCACACTTAACAGATGCCTCTTCTTCATCAACATCAAAATCTTCATCAACTCTGCTCAACAGCTGGCTTCATCAACTCTGCCCTCAATATTTACCATCTTAAATCTATATCCTCATCACCAACACAACTCATGCACACTTTTATTAACAGCTGCCTCTTTTTCATCAACATCAAAATCTTCAACACAGCTGGCATCATCTGTTTGTTCATATGTAAAAGGAATGAAACATTTAAGTATTTTTCAGGTCTTGACCAATTTTCGTACAAAACTAAACAACTCACGATCCAGCATGTCCAGTCCAGACAAGATTACACATTAATCAAATGATCAAAAAAATTCCATAATCAAATTTTGCATGCATAGAAAAATACCAATACTCATACAATACTCATTAAGCTTCTAAAGTACATAATACTGAGCATATCGGATTTCCTTAGACTGAATTGCAATGGAATCACGTCTTTTTCTTAATATTCCAGCAGACCTGAGGTATCATACACACACACACTGTAAGCAGTGGGTGACTGCTCATTTGTGCATCTATCGCACCATTTGCACTCATTTGCCCCACTCACTTCAGGCACTACTTTTTTCACATTTTGTAGACCCACCCATACATATATTTTCTTCCATTCAAATTGCACTAGTTCATCTGGATGCTGCTTATTTAACCGTTTGCACCCGTGTGTGTGTGTGTGTGTGTGAGAGAGAGAAATAATCTTCAAGAACGCCAAGCATTCCAGCATCTTCAAAGCCGAATTCTCACGTCGAATTTAACATCTATACCAGGGGTGCTCAATCCTGCTCCTGGAGATCTACCTTCCAGAAGACATTCGCTCCAACCCTAATCACGCCCACCTAACTATCCAATCATCTCATCAAGACCTGACTGGATCTTACATGTCACATGGGCCACATTAGTGTTGGAGATAAAGTCATCTGGAAGGTAGATCTCCAGGAGCAGGATTGAGCACCCCTGATCTATACTAATGCTGCTAGACATCACAGATGACATTTCACTCTCCTTTTCCAGAAATTATGTGTATTCACAATCTTATAAATAAACTTACTGACTGTTATTGAAAAGAAAGTCGGAGATAAGTTCTGCATGCATGCGGTTAAACTCAAGTCAGGAAGTAAACCGAAAGTTAACGTGTGACGGGCACTGCGCATGTGCAAGCCCGAGCTGACCAATCAGTGTGCTCATTTCAGATCTTCCTTAGCAACTAGCCTGCATTGTTTACGTGCATATCGACTTTATGACCTTTATTTTATTTCACTGAAACGGCATTTTAATATCAAATCAGTATACAAAATGAAGAGACTACTTCACAACCGTTCTTCTGGTGTATGGATTATAGTGTGTCTTGTACCAAACTCTGTGAATAATTGCAACGAAAACCAGTAAGTTTGCTACTGTTTTTATCTAGTTTTATGAGGGTACTCATCAAAAAAATGGGGGGGAAATAGTCATTTTTACTGAGTTTTAGTTGATTTCACGTGAGCAAGTGATAGTTGAATACTTGTTTTAATAGTTCATGCAAAAAGCCGAATTTCGATAAAAATGGACCATTTTTACTTTTCTGGCCTTTATCTCAAAAGTGGTCTGTGCGACAAGCGCCTACTTTCGGCAGAGCACCCACCTCACAAATGATTAAGTCCAGATTAATGGTACAATGAGCACATTTCGCAGTGCACAGCTTTTCGAAGCCGGGTTTAAAGCACGATACTGAACTCTCAGCTCCTGCGCAATGCTGAACTGGGACCTGGACTTATTTTCACAGCGCTGATGTCATCCAGCATGACAGAGACCATGTCTGCTGCAGGTAGGATCAGTTCCTCTGCTCTGCTGTGGGGTTTTCTGCACTGAGCAGTTTGGACCTCCACCTTATCTGATGCTAACAGAGCTCGCCGATTTGCTGGAGCAGCATTCACAAAGAAGGATGGTTATTGGCAATATTCAGCAAGTTTTTTCGCTGAAAAAACTCAGATGGCTCATCACGTGATCGGGGTGTGATGTCTTTAAATGATGCCTGAATTTATGTTCATGCTGTCCGCTGCCAATGTTTTCAGACACAGTAAACACAGCGCCTTTTCCTCATTTCTTACCGTAGTCACAGTGAAGCGAGTGCTACAGCCCCTCCATCATACCTCCTCGCCTTAACTTTCGGGAGAATTTAGTTTCTCGCACTGTCTCCATCTCTATCTGCCTCTCTCTCCGTCCCTGTTAAAAATTTCCATGGTGGGTTTATTAACTTCACTTCTTATTTCACCTCTGGGCACACTCTGACAGTGAGAAAGACACTGCCACCTGCTGTAGTGGATGTAGAATTACACTTTATCCTAATACAGCCAAAAAAAAAAATTCTCCCCGGAGTCACACACCACCTCCCGGTATCACACTGCACTCCCCACTATTTGAGGACAACTGACATGCACGCATGTGTGTGTATAATTATACATACAGACCTCCCCGACTTGCATTTATTTGTTTTACGTATTTTTCAATTTTTTTCCCTTCAAATTCAACCAATGGCTGTCCTCCTTCCTGCTGACTGGTTGAGATGATGTAACGCCCCTTTTTCCCCCTCATTCGTGCACAAGTTGTCAATGAGCCTTTTTTAGTGTGTTTTAAATACCAGTTAAAGTTCTGTGATGTCACTCAAACGCCTGCTAAGCACCAGAAAAAGGTAATGACGTTGGATGTCTCTTCTGAAGAAATAAGACTTTCTCCAGAAGAATCGAGTTTCCTCTGAAGTGCCTGAAGAGGAATAATCATCTGAACTGTTGTAGAACACTCCACTATTAAAGTCTTTTTCAATTATTATTCCAGTACATGACCTAAGGTAATATTTAAAATGTTTGTGTGTTATACTTTATTTATTTATTGTGGTGTAGCATGTTTCTCATTTTGTTTTGTTTATCCAATTTATTACATTTCTTGTTCTTTTGTCCTTTTTGTTATGGCCTCCATTTTGGGGGACTTTGATTTTGGTGAGGTGCCTCTAACTAACTGTTTACTCTCTGCTTTGGCTGAGGGGCGTGGCTGAGCTGCTCAGTAGCACACACCTGAATTCACTATTCTCATTTACTCCCAATAAACAAAAGCAAGCTCACCTCTGTGCCAGAGGATGAACTCACATCACATAACCACTTCTTTGGTTTGTAACGCTCTCTAACTCTCACTCTAAAATACTGTTTTGTACTCGCTTCGGCTGAGGGGCGTGGCTGAGCTGCTCAGAATGTGAATGCAGTTCATAGCTGAATTCAGTCATCTCATGCCTAATGCAATACGGTCCTCTAGTGGGCATTTTTGAAAACTACAGTGCTGTATGTTTTTCAAAGAATGCATTGAAAGGTGTTTTTATATGTATGCTGTACACTGTTTATTATCAATAAACATCACAGTAATAAAATTAAGTTTTTCTTAAACTACATTATAATTATATATTGCTGAATTAATAAGTAAGACTGTCTATAGAATGTGTTTAAGAAGCATATTTTAGCACATGTAATAGATACATAGTATTTTACTTCGGCTGCTCATTCGCACATGTGATGTGATACATGGGGTTTTACTTCCGGGTGCAGAACTCACGGATTATCTCGATTCGTGGGAGGACCCGGAACCGAACCCCCGCAAATATCGAGGGCCTACTGTACATATATATATATATATATATATATATATATATATATGGTATCGGGCGGTGCATCACTGATCCTAAGGTTGGGGGTTCGAGTCCTACTCTCAATAAGGTTGTCACTGCCAGTGCAGCTAACTGGGTTATCAAAGGCAGGCCATGTCTCACTGTCTATGGTGAGAGGTTCATGTAAATGAACCATTGCTGACTTTCGTAAAGAGTAGCTGCAAAGTCGTCAGTGTGTTTCTGTCCCTTGCTAAAGGGTTGTGTCAGGAAGGGCATCTGACGTAAAATCATTCGCTGTGGCGACCCCTGACAAAGGGAAAAACCGAAAGGAAATCTCATCATATATATCATACATACACACACGTGTTTGTCTGTGTTTATACAGTGGGGCCAATAAGTATTGGGCAATGTAAAAATGTGCAAGTTCACCCATTTAAAAAGATGAGAGGTTTGTAATTTTCATCATAGGTACACATCAAGCATGAGAGACAGAAAGTTAAAAAAAAAAAAAACGAATCACATTGTATGATTTTTAAACAATTTACTCATGAAATTGGGAGGCCAATAAGTATTTGGCAGCTAGAAAACAAACATTATTTCAGCCTCCACTCGTTAACAGCATGAATGACACCTGTTTGAACTGATTAGATGCATAAGAGACACCTTCAAACCTGCACACACCTTCAAACTGTCAGACTGTAGTCTTCACCATGAGCAAGACCAGAGAGCTTCCCAAAGACACCAAAGATAAAATTGTACAACTGCACAAAGCTGGGATGAGTCAAATTGCAATAGGTAAACAACTTTGTGAGAAAAGATCAACAGTTGGAAACATTATTAGAAAATGGAAGAAGTATAACATCACTGACAACCTCCCTAGGAGTGGCGCTCCATGCAAGATCTCACCTCGTGGGGTTCAGAGGATCCTGAGAACATTGAGTAATCAGCCCAGAACTACACGGCAGGAACTGGTCAATGATTTGAAGATGGCAGGAACCACCGTCACAAAGATGACAATAACTAACACACTCCGTCATCATGAGATGAAATCCTGCATTGACTGAAAGGTTCCCCAACTAAACAAAAAACATGTAAAGGCCTGTCTAAAATATGCTAAAAGGCCATGTGGACGATCCAGACGAGGATTGGGAGAATGTGATGTGGTCAGATGAGACCAAAAATGAACTTTTTGGTTTAAACAGCACTCGCCGTGTTTGGAGGAAGAAGAATGCTGAGTTGCATCCCAAGAACACCATACCAACTGTGAGGCATGGGGGTGGACACATCATGCTTTGGGGATGCTTTTCTGTAAAGGGGACAGGAAGACTGCACCGTATCTATCAATGGCAACATGAATGGGACCATGTATTGTGACATTTTGGGTAAAAACCTCCTTCCCTCGGTCAGAGCATAAAGATGAAACATGGCTGAGTCTTCCAGCATGATAACGATCCAAAGCACACAGCCAAGAAAACCAAGGAGTGGCTCCATAAAAAGCATATCAAGGTTCTGGAGTGGCCTCGCCAGTCTCCAGACCTCAACCCAATCGAAAACCTGTGGAGGGAGTTAAAACTTCGAGTTGCCAAGCGAGAACCCTCAAATGTCACAGCTCTAGAGAAGATCTGTGCAGAGGAGTGGGCCAAGATACCAACTAAAGTGTGTGTAGACCTGGTCAAGCACTACAGGAACTGTTTGACCTTGGTCATTGCCAACCAAAGCTACATTACAAAAGTATTAAAAGTAACTTTTGCTGGCTGCCCCATACTTATTGGCCTCCCATTTAAACAAATAAATTGTTTAAAAATCATAAAATGTGACTTCCTGGATTTTTTTTTTTACATTCTGTCTCTCAAGCTTGATGTGTACCTATGATGAAATTTACAAGCCTCTTCTCTTTTTTTTAAATGGGTGAACTTGCACATTTTTACATTGCCCAATACACACATACACATTTTTATAGTTTATATATATATATATATATAAATAAAACAGACAAGATAACTGTGTTTGTGATGAAACTGTGGAGCTTTTTAAAAAGTTTATAAACATATGAAGGTGTCCATCTAGATACTCTACAAGTAAATAGTAAATACAGCATGTGGAGAAAACCTTTTAGACCTTACTCATATACTTTCAGTGTGGTGACTTATTAAATATTTACACTACATGTGTGTAAATTTTACTGGATTTTCGGAGGTACCGGAGGTTCAATTGCTGACTGAACGAGACGAGGTAAACTCACGTTCATGAATATGTTAATATCGGTGATGAATTCTCAATAAGACGTTTATTAAAATCACTGAAACACTTGTACACACCCGAACGAGACAATAAAATTAAACTAATTCTAAAAATAGAAACAAAAAAGAAACGGCTAAACGAATCTACGTAGCTAGCTTAGCTTATGTTTAGTTTAGCTTAGCTTAGCATAGCATAGCATAGCATAGCATAGCATAGCACAGAAAATCAGACCGAGTGTCAACAGTCAGAGAGAAATATTCAACCAACATTCAAATGACATAAGTTATACCAAATACATAAGGCAACGGAAACATAATAATAATAATAATAATAATAATAATAACAACAACAACAACGTCGCTTTCTCGGTACTTACACGTAAATGATAGACATGAAATGCATGAGCCAGAGAACAATAAATAAAATAAATCCGAAGATGGAGAAGCCCTGCATTGCGATCTCCAGCAAGGCCATGGTGTACAGACCCCACCAGCCTGTGTGTGTTAAATAAGTCTTACTCGATCCGCATGCTCAGAAAGTGCCGTTTTAGGCCACGCCCAATAACACAATCTTCCGTCCACCAAGTACCCTCAGGATTTCGATATTCCGTCTCCAGTACAGTAATTCTCTCTCTCTCTCTCTCTCTCTCGGGAATAATGATCCTGGTAGATTCTGTAAAAGGCTGGAGTCTGTGTCCTCTGTCACATGACACGTGGTCGCAACGTCACAGAAGAGGGGCGCAACAGGACTGAATGAAAATCCTGAAATTACACCCTTATTTCTCTTACTTGTGTCTCATCCTTGAATCTTAGTCCCCAACACCAAAAAAAAAAAACATTGTGAGACACAAGTGAACAGTGTGCAGCATAAAATTGAGGAGATGAGACATTCTTCTGGAATCACATGGCATATACAGTTGACCTGCTGCATAAAGGCGCTGGACATCAGATAAGGGGCGTGGTATTCATGGCATGCAGCTCTTTCTAGAAGGCTGCTCTCGTGTATCTTTGCTCATAAATAGACAACAGAATTGGTACAACTGGCAGGGGTAGAAAACCAGAAGAACTTTCAGATCAATTGGGGAGTGAAGAAACAACAAACAAGGGTTGTGAGAAGTGTCCAATGCGAGCAAAGACAGCGACCTAAAGGCTTTGTATGTTCTGGTAATAAGACCCTGGAGGAACACTTTGCATCAAACATGTGTAAACAGAGTCCTTATGGAGACAGTAATTAATGATTCCATGTAAACCATGTGTGCATATTGCATGACAGTCACTAATCAGGTGACAGATCTGTGAGGTGCATGTTGGGAATTGTAGGATAAGTTTTGAGTGAAACATAAGGAGGCTGTTACGGATTGTTTATTAAAAGCTTTGATCACAAAGAAAATAATAATATTAAAAAAAAACATCTGTTCAGGGTGTACTTTGCCCTTTCTCAGAGTCAGTTGAGATGGGCACCAGCCTCCCCGTGATCCTTATTAGGACTAAGCGATTCTAAATGAACAATGATAATTAGAACTCTGTTGTATCTGACCTGAGACTTTGTGTCCTCTCAGTAAACATGCAGAAGGAATTGTGACATTATAACCCCACCCATATGAGTTTCCAGCTGTGTTGTGATATGATGGGCGATCTCTTTCCAATAAAGTGCAGCTGAGTAAAGTCCAACGAAGCTTCATAAATGATTGAAATCACTGAAGATGATAAATGTTGTGAGTGTAGAATATAAAAGTAACCCTGACTGAGTATAACTCTTTTTAGGTAATACAGTGATCACTTGCCCTGGATTACTATCTCTGGATTGGACCTGGATTGTGGACGACCTGACTGAAAGACCACAGTATGTGCACCTGCAGCACTGTGTGTCAGAAATGGTAGCCGGCAAAACTGGAGCACCACAGTGGATCATTTCCTCCCCTTTCCTCTTCACCCTCTACACAATGGACTTCAGCGACTGCACAGAGACCTGCTACCTTCAGAAGTTTTCTGATGACTCTGCTGTTGTTGGATGTATCGGTGGAGGTGATGAGACAGAGTATGAGGCTGCGGTGGATTCCTTTGTCACATGGTGTGAGCAGAATAATCTGCAGCATCTTTTCCTTTCAGCTATTCCCTTCTGGGGTCACCACGGCAAATCATCTGCCTCCATCTCACCCTGTCCTCTGCATCTTCTCTTACGTCAAGGACCTTCGTGTCTTCCTTCACCACATCCATAAATCTATTCGTTGGTGTTCCTTTAGGCCTTCTGCCTGGTAGTTCCAACCTCAGCATCCTACAACCAATATACTCACTATCCCTCCTCTGTACATGTCCAAACCATCTCAATCTAGCCTCTCTGAATTTGTCTCCAAAACCTCTTGCATGTGCTGTCCCTGTGATGTACTCATTTCTGATCCTATCCATCCTCGTTACTCCCAGAGAGAACCTCAACATTTTCAGCTCTGCCTCCTCTTTTTTCGTCAGCGCCACTGTTTCTAAACCATACAAGATGGCTGTCCTCATCACCATCTTGTACACTTTTCCTTTCATTCTTGCCGATATCCGCCTATCACACATCACACCGGACACTTTTCTCCAACCATTCCAACCTGCCTGCACAGGCTTCTTCAACCATTTTCCACACTCTCCATTCCTCTGGATTGTTGAGCCTAAGTACTTAAAATCCTCCACCTTCCTTATCTCTGCTCCCTGTAACATCACCGTTCCTCCTGGGTCCTTCTCATTCACACACATGTATTCTGACTTACTGAGGCTAATCTTCATTCCTCTCCTTTCCAGGGCATACCTCCACCTCTCTAGATTTTCCTGCACTTGTTCTCTGCTCTCACTACAGATCACAATGTCATCTGCAGACATCATAGTCCATGGGGAATCTTGTCTAACCTCGTCTGTCAGCCTGTCCATCATCATAGCAAACAAGAAGGGGCTCAGAGCTGATCCTTGATGCAGTCCCACCTCCACCTTGAATTCTTTGGTGACGCCAACAGCACACCTCACCACTGTCTTACATCTTTTATACATGTCCTGCACCACTCTAACATACTTCTCTGCCACTCCAGACTTCCTCATGCAATACCACAGTTCTTCTCTCAGCACCTTGTCATATGCTTTCTCCAGATCCACAAAGGCACAATGCAGCTCACTCTGACCTTCTCAGTACTTCTCTATTAACATCCTCAAAGCAAACACTGCATCTGTGGTGTTTCTTGGCATGAAACCAAACTGTTGTTCACAAATGCTGACATCTGCCCTTAGTCTAGCTTCCACTATTCTTTCCCATAACTTCATCGTATGGCTCATCAACTTTATCCCTCTGTAGTTGCCACAACTCTGCACATCTCCGTTGTTCTTAAAAATGGGCACCAGCACACTTCTCCATTCCTCCGGCATCAGCTCACTCTCTAAGACTTTGTTGAATGTTCTTGTCAGAAAATCTACTGCTACCACTTCTAGACACTTCCATACCTCCACCAGTATGTCATCAGGACCAACAGCCTTTCCATTCTTCATCCTCTTCAATGCCCTCCTCACTTCACCCTTACTAATCTTTGCTACTTCCTGGTCCTCAACAGTCACCTCTTCTACTCTTTTTTTTTTCTCTTTCTCATTTTCCTCATTCATCAGCTCTTCAAAGTACTCTTTCTATCTTCCCTGCACACTTCTGTCATCAGTCAATACACTTTCCTCTCTGTCCTTAATCACTCCAACTTGCTGCACATCCTTCGCATCTCTATTTCTCTGCTGTGCCAACCTGTATAAATCATTTTCTCCCTCCTTACTGTCCAACCTATCATACAAGTCATCATACATCCTCTGTTTGGCCTTTGCCACCACTACCTTCACCTTATGCTGTGTCTCCCTGTACTCCTGTTTACTCGCTTCGGTCCTCTCTTGTCCCATTTCTTCTTAGCTAACCTCTTCCTTTGTACTTTGTACACACTCCTGCACTTCCTCATTCCACCACCAAGTCTCTTTATCTACTTTCCTTCCAGATGACACCAAGTATTCTCCTACCGGTCTCCCGGATCACATTGGCTGTGGTTGTGCAGTCATCTGGAAGCACTTCCTGACCACCCAAAGCCTGTTTCAACTCCTCCTTGAAGACAACATGACACTCTTCCTTTGTCAACTTCCACCACTTTGTCTTCTGCTCTGCCTTTGCCTTCTTCACCTTCCTTAACATCAGGGTCATCCTGCACATCACCATCCTATGCTGTTTGGCAACACTCTCACCCACTACTACTTTGCAGTCACTGACTTCCTTCAAATTACATCGCCTACACAAGATGTAGTCTACCTGTGTGCTCCTACCTCCACTTTTATAAGTCACCCTATGCTCCTGTCTCTTCTGGAAGAAAGTATCCACCACAGCCATTTCCATCCTTTTTGCAAAATCGATCAACATCTGTCCTTCTGTGTTCCTGTCCTGGATACCAAACCTGCCCATCACTTCCTCGTCCCTTCTGTTGCCTGCACCAACATGTCCATTGAACTCTGCACCAATGAGCACTCTTTCACCTCTGGGGTTACTCTGCATCACTTCATCTCACTCACTCCAGAATCTCTCCTTCTCTTCTCGCTCACATCCTGCCTGTGGGGCATAAGCACTAACAACACTGAACATCACGCCTTCAATTTCTAACTTCAGACTCATCACTCTGTATGACACTTTTTTCACTTCTAGAACATTCCTGACCATCCCCTCCTTCAAGATGACTCCGACTCCATTTCTCTTCCCATCCACACCATGATAGAACAGTTTAAACCTGATCCTAAGCTTCTCGCCTTGCTACCTTTCCACCTGGTCTCCTGAACACACAGTATGTCCACCTTCCTCCTCTGCATCATGTCAGCCTACCTTTACCTCTACCTTTTCCTGTCATAGTTCCAACATTCAAAGTCCCTACTCTCAGTCCTAGACTCATACCTTTCCTTTTTCTCTCTCCGCCTTCGGACACGCCTCCCGCCTCTCCTTCTTCGACCAACAGTAGTCCAGTTTCCACCAGCACCCTGTTGGTTAACAGGGCGGTCGTTGTTAACCCAGGCCTCGACTGATCCTTTATGAAATTCGTAATTTTGGTCATTCGCATAACAATTTTGGCAGAAGTTTTACGCCGGATGCCCTTCCTGTCGCAACCCTCTGCATTTATCCATGCTTGGGACCGGCATGAGGGTGAACACTGGCTTGTGCCCCTCCTCACAGCTGCAATAGAGTCAGTAAATACGGACATCCAGAAGGACAAATAAGACAATACCTGCAAGGAAAAAAGGGGTTACAATTCAAACAAACAAATCAAAGGGTTAATTGAAATTAAATAAAACTTCCTGAAAAAAAGGGGAAGATAAAAAAATGCTGAAATGTATGAAAAGAGGAAGAAGAAAGTGGAGGAGTCTTGGAAACAGGAAGCTGTGATTGTTTAGAAAGTGAAGGAGAAACACACAGTGTTCATTCCAATGAATCAAATAAAGCACAGTAAGATGGGCACAGATATTTAAGTGAATGTAAAATCAGATCACCTTCATGATTAAAGCATCCTAACAGCTGGATTCCAACAGTTTTTATTCTTGTAACCTGAATGAGGCCTTATGTTGAATAAACTGCACACCAACCTTCAGTGAACACAAAACTCAGAGTATTTTCACCACTGTCATTCATGTCCTGCTCCATGTCGGCTCTGTATTCTCTTCAATTTTCTTTATTTGAGAGCTTTTAATAAAATGTTTTCACTGATCAACTGTAATCATGAAAAATTACTATTCATAGCTGTAAAAAAAAAAAAAAAAAACATGGACAGAAGAGACCTGAATGAATGAGTGTATTATAGTAGTAACTATAGTGCACACATAATAAGAGGCTGTGATAATAACATGTTATAATTTACATCGAATGAAATGGAACGAAACTAAATAAAACATCTGCACAAATTATTTGAGGCGGTCCAGACAAACCAGACACTGCCACCTTGTGGACATGTTTAGGAATCGCAGCTCTGGTCGTGCGTGAAAAATTTTCCGCCTTCTGTTCCCCGCCACGGCGACAGTCAACTGCAATCAGGGATGTATATATTTTATTTTGCACCTTTGTTCATACCGTGCATATTCATAGAATCGTTAAGATTATTTGTTTAAGTTGCATGAAAATAATAAAGAATTTAGAATAAAATCAGGTGTCACGATTGTGTTAAACTTGTCAGGATGTAAACAATTCGTCAAAAACATCCGCGCCGGATATGACGTCATCAACACGCGCCTCGCGTTTACGTTTTTATTTCACCCAGACAGCCTGTTAATATCGTTAAAATATTCATAGATTAATATTAGATAAATTATATGATTAACGTAAAAGAAACGGAACAATAATATTTTCTAATGTCAACATAAAAGGCACCAAAGATGGAGATTATTGTGGGAATAAACCCCGAGGCTCGAAGAAAGGCTGGAATCCATGATTACAGTAAATATGTTGAACATAGTTTGTCATAAATTTTAGTTTTTAGTGAGTTTTAGAAGAGAATAGTGGACTAGATTTTAACTGCGCCGGGTTTTTTTTTTTTTTGCTGCACATGCGCAGAGAGGAACAAAAACATGGCGGCCTCCATGAGCAGCGTTTCTGTGACCCTCAGCAGAAACGTTTGGATTAAAAGCGGATTAATTGAGTCGTTCAGGAGGATTTCAGCAGCTGCGGCTGGTGTAAGGCTCAGTTCTGGCTTTTAGAATTTAATCATAACATCTTCTGGTCTTCCGTGTGGACAGAATGTAGATTTTTCTCAGTTTAGTGCTAATCATGTGAGATTAATGAAGAATTAAGGGTTTCATTCTTCAAATGGAATAATTCGATTTTTTAAATCTTGTACACCCCAGTGCAGTTAACTGGGTTATCAAGGGCCGGCCATGTCTCTCACTGTCTATGCAGAGAAGTTCCTGTAAAAGAACCATTGCTGATTTTCGTACAAAGGTTCTGCATAGCCTCCAGCGTGTTTCGGCCCTGTGATGGCCTGGCGAGCTGTCCAGGGTGTATTCTGCCCTTACCCATAGTCGGCTGAGATGGGCGCCAGCCTCCCCGCGACTCTAATTAGGATGAAGCGGTCCAGAAAATGTATTTTGTACAGATGTTCCACCTGTTATTACCTGTACAGATGTTATTGATGTAAAAATGGCCCGGATTATGTCTTTAAACTATTATTTCATAAAACGAAAGATTAGAAATGCTGGCCATAAAGTTTAGAAGTAAATTTTTAAGTATTACTTTATTTATCTTTGATCTTAATTCTGTCTTTAGAATAAATTGTTTGGGAGTTTTCTTGTTTGTAAAAGAGAAAGTAAATGCACCAGCGAATAAAAACAAAATTCTCCAAAGAATCAACTTCATCAAGTACAGAGTGCAAAGTAATTTTATATCACATTTATTATTTTATACTAATATTGTTTTGTTCAAATAGTATAATTGTTGAAGTTAAATAGTGCATGACTTTAACCTGAAACACCTTTAAAAGAATAAAATGTTAGTACTGATAAGATTCTAACTCTGGTTTGAATTAAACAGTCCAACTCGAACACTGTTTATGTTGTCATTATTTGTCGAATAAATTTGTTGTCAGTGTGGGAAGTAATTATTCCACTTTATTAGAGAATCCTGCGTGTGATATGTTTCATGTTTTTCTTTATGACTGGAGGGAAAATCATTGGCAAATCTCTGAGACAGATAGTGATGTCATGATGTTTTGTGGGTGTGGTTTAGACACACAGAAGTTCAGATGATGGAGGTTCTTCAATACTTCAGAGTACAGATGAGTTCTGCTTCGTGGAGCGACTGATTCCTCCAGCACGCATCCCCTCTCCACCCAAACACACAGGCCCTGCCCCATCAGGCTGGACCCCACCCTCAGGTACTCACACAACCCAGCAGACATGATTACTGAGGTGTGTAACATATTGTAGTTTGTATATAATTTAATCTGACGGATGTTCTCTAATGTTCTGCTGTACACGTGGTGATGACCTTATTTCTTTCAGAAACGCCTCCATCGCTGCCTTACGTGATCCGACGCTCTAGAATGCACAACATTCCTGTTTACTCCGATATCAAGCACGGAAACCAGAAGAGCACAATAGTGCGTAAGGTGGAAGGAGACATCTGGGTGGGTTTAAAGTTCCGATTGGATCTCTGCCTTTGTTCTTCTCAGAGTGTTGTGATGAGATATGTGTTAGACACGAGCTGTTTGTATTGCAGGCTCTCGATAAAGACATAAAGGAACATCTGCAGCGTCTGATGGGCAAAGAGCCTCCCACAAAGGTCAACGAGGTCACCATGAGCATCCGAGTGAAAGGCCAGTTTGATACTGAGCTAAAGGAGTGGATTTTGAAGTTGGGCTTTTGATCATCCATTGTTATTTTTATTATTATTATTATTGTTATTATTACTATTATTATTTCTATCTGAGTGGGATTTGTAAAGAAATCTGGTGCAGTGAAATCTGATCAAATCTGTGTGCTTACACCAGATGTGTTTCCTGATGTGTACAGCTGCGTATTAATCAATAAAAGGCCCGAATTGTCATTTTATTAGATGCTTCTTCTATAATGTCCACAATACGTATTAGTTTCTGTTATCACGTCATAACAGCTTGAAACAAGTGTTCCCATCTCTGGGACCTGTTCAAATGATACAGAATCTACAGAGAGTTTTGCATTGTAGCTGATGCTGGTTTTACAGTGGAGTCGTGATCTCCATGGTTTATGATCATGCTTGAAGCACAGTTTTTCTTTTCCTTTCGGCTGTTCCCTTCAGGAGTCGCCACGGCAAATCATCTGCCTCCATTTCACCCTGTCCTCTGCATCTTCTTCTCTTATGCCAACGACTTTCATGTCTTCCTTCACCACATCCGTAAATCTCTTCTTTGGTCTTCCTCGAGGCCTTCTGCCTGGTAGTTCCAACCTCAGCATCCTACTACCAATATACTCACTATCCTTTCTTTATACATGTCCAAACCATCTCAATCTAGCCTCTCTGACTTTGTCTCCAAAACCTCTTAACATGTGCTGTCCCTCTGATGTACTCATTCCTGATCCTATCCATCCTCATTACTCCTGAAGAGAACCTCAACATTTTCATCTCTGCTACCTTCAGCTCTGCCTCCTGTCCTTTCCTCAGCACCACTGTTTCTAAACCATACACCATCGCTGGCCTCATCACAATCTTGTACACTTTTCCTTTCATTCTTGCCGATACCGTCCTATCACACTGGACACTTTTCTCCAACCTGACTGTCCATGCTTCACCTCTTTTCCACACTCTCCATTGCTCCGGATTGTTGGGCCTAAGTACTGAAAATCCTCCACCTTCTTTATCTCTGCTCTCTTTAACCTCACTGTACCTCTTGGGTCCTTGTCGTTCACACACATGTAGTATTCTGACCTACTGAGGCTAACCTTCATTCCTCTCCTTTCCAGGGCATACCTCCACCTCTCCAGATTTTCCTGCACTTGTTCTCTGCTCTCACCACAGATCACAATGTCATCTGCAAACATCATAGTCCATGGGGAATCTTGTCTAACCTCGTCTGTCAGCCTGTCCATCATCATGGCAAACAAGAAGGGGCTCAGAGCTGACCCTTGATGCAGTCCCACCTCCACCTTGAATTCTTCGGTCACGCTGACAGCACACCTCACCACTGTCTTACATCTCTCATGCATGTTCTGCACCACTCTAACATACTTCTCTGCCACTCCAGACTTCCTGATGCAATACCACAGTTCCTCTCTCAGCACCCTGTCATATGCTTTCTCCAGATCCACAAAGGCACAATGCAGCTCACTCTGACCCCTCTGTTGCCTGCACCAACATGTCCACTGAAGTCTGCACCAATGACCACTCTTTCTCCTCCGAGGGTACTCTGTTGGGGAATGAAAAGCAGCTGGAAAATATGCAGGAGAGAAATCTGAAGGGGTTTTGTTTTCAAGTTCATCACGGTCCACTACGTTCCACTACAATCCCAAGTTCTCTCACAAATGGCCTCAATTTGTAATACATGGTGGCAGACTTTGTTGCTCGGTTCTGTGCAGACTTTGTGGGGTTTTTTCTTGTTAAAGAATTAAAATTAAAATCTGAACAGTGTGAAAGTTTGGAGAGGTAAACAGATGCATGAAGCAGCAACAAGATGCTGTTTTCACATTTAATAAAACCGATATATTTATATGCACAGAAGTTTCTTTACAGGTAAAATCTGTTTATAAAAGTGTAAACTCTGCTTCACTGCAACAGTCACGGTTTAAATGTTGCAGGAAGGAACGATTCATTTTTTTTAGAATTCCGAAATGAATTTGGATTGTCGGTGAATATTTGGCTAGAAGTTGACTGAAACATTCTCACAGTGACGTCACTCTGTGCCCTGATTTATAACAACATTTTATTCCTTATTTAAACTCACAGCACAGTTGATCCTTAAACAGGATCCAGTTCGAAACTGTGATTGACCACAAGAGAGAAACACTCATTTTGATGTTCCAGGTGATCTTCGACACAAACTTGAGGAACCCCTTGTTACTCTAAAACAGGGGTCGGGAACCTTTTTGACTAAGAGAGCCAAAAAAGGACATGTTTTAAAATGTAATTCATTTATTTTAAGCCACAATGTCATAATGAAGTAACTTATTAATAAGAAAAGTATTTCTTACTATTAATGCGACTTCTGGTGCTGCATGGTTTTGCTGACGGCTTTGTAGTCTGGTTGATACGTGGTGAGGTTCAGCTTCATGGAGGCGTTTAGGCTTCCATCTGTTAAATGTGACTGCAGGTTGGTCTTGATGTTTTTCAAGTGAGAAGGACCGCTTGCATGCATATGTAGAGCCAAACATGGTCAATACTACAGGGCTGACACGCTGCAGTGTTTATGTGACAGGAAGCGCATTCCAAGTTTTGGCAATCAAGCTGGTCTGCGGGTTGAAGTTTTTCCATGTCAGTCCATTTGCGTTTGCTTGTCAGCTGTGCTTGGCTTCGTGCAAATGAGCCGATCAAAAACGAGGGAAATTTACCTCTTCACTCAAAAACAAAATGCGCAGTCTGTGGCTGTTGTTATAATCCAACAAAATTAGAGTTTTCAAGGTATCGGACCCACCCGCATACTGGCGTACAGAAAGGATTGGCTCTCCGCTGCGCGCCACAGTGCCGTGGCATTGAAAATAGATGTATAGATTTAAATTAGTGAGATTTGTTCATCTGTTTTTGTTTTATTTGATGGCTTTTTGTATTTTTATTTAAATGACAGTGAAATGATGTATTAGTTATTCTGTCAAGAAAGGCCACCTGATTTATCTGAGAGCCAGATACAGTCATCAAAAGAGCCACATCTGGCTCGCGAACCATAGGATCTCGACCCCTGTTCTAAAACCTTCACTTTCTTCGTCTTCAAGGGCTCCACTGATTAAAGGTCGCGACATGTCTTAGTGTAGAAGAGATGACAATCTCGAGGTTCTCTTTGGGAGTGAGAACATGTAAGATGTTTTGGAGACAAAGTCAGAGAGGCTAGATTGAGATGGTTTGGACATGTACAAAGGAGGGATAGTGAATATATTGGTAGTAGAATGCTGAGGTTGGAACTGCCAGGTAGAAGGACTAGAGGAAGACCTAAGAGAAGATTTATGGATGTGGTGAAGGAGGACATGAAGGGACAGTAGTTGGTGTAAGAGAAGAAGATGCAGAGGACCTATGGCGACCCCTAAAGGGAACAGCAGAAAGGAAAAGATGTGGTGATAATTCGTTTTAAATTATTTTTATGAATCGCAGAGCTGAATGTTTATTCAAAAATAATCAAAATATTCTGTACTGTTACACCTCGAGGAACAAAAATTAAAAATCAAGTCACAAGTATAAATTAAAATATATATAATACTGTAATTATATAATATCATCAATTTTTAAACCTCCTGTACCTACACAAATCAATAAATAAAAAAATAAATTCTTAGTGTAGAAACCACGCCTTTATCACTTTGGTCCTTTGAACATCAAATAAATGCGTACACACGCCCCTTCTGTCACGTGCAACGCTCGACACCCGCTTCTTCCAAATGCCACGCATGTGCTTTTAGGGGCGGGTCCGGGTCGAACACACTCAGAGAGGAAGCGTCATCTGCCCCCTCATACCAACGAGCTCAGACACGCTCATGATTGGCTGGCGTTCACTGGTTCACTGTGAGTGACAGGAAGGTGAGCGTATGTTATCCCTTCCTCTCTCGAGAGCTCAGCCAATCAGCTCACATGAACACCCCCCCCCCCCCGTTACGGACGGCTGTGTGCGAAACTTTGCTTTTTCTCTCTCTACTGTACAGTATTTTAGAGGATGGGGGAGCAGGAAGGTCGTGAGTTCGAGACCTGAATGGGATCGAGTGTGTTTCTGTGTGCAGGTTTCCTCCAGGTACTTTGGATTCCCTACAGTCCAAGGACATACAGAATATGCTGATTGGCTGTTTCACATTCAAGCCGAAGTGTGAATGTGAGTGTGAATGGTTGTGTTGGACTGCCATTGTTGTTCAGGGTGTTCCCAGCCCTCAGTACCCAGTCTTTTGGCTCCACATCCTCCCTAAGGTTCTAAAATAGGATGAGTCGCTCCGGCAAAGAAACATATATATCTCTCTCTCTCACACACACACACACACACACACACACACACACAGGTCAGTGGTGGTCTAGTGGGATAAGGTGCTGGATTGCTGATCCAAAGGTTGGGGGTTTGAGTCCCCACTCTCCACGGGGTTATCACTGTCCCCCCAGTGCAGCTAACTGTGTTATCAAAGGTGGGCCTTGTCTCTCACTGTCCAATATGAGAGGCGTGTAAAAGACCCATCGCTGACTTTGGTAAAAAGTGTGGGCTGCACAGCCGTCAGTGTGTTTCTGTCCTTTGTTAAAAAGGGTTGTGTCAGACCTGTGATAGATCTGCACCTTGTGCACAACCCCAAACCGTCAGAGTCGAAGTTGAAGTTGGACGGTGTACGGAAGAAGACACACACATGCACACTCTCTCTCTCTCTCTCTCTCTCTCTCTCTCTCATTCCCAGGTCATTTTGAAGCCGGTGTCTAATTTTAAATCTCCTCTTCAAGTTTCTCGAGAGCGACAGACCTGGTTCTCAGCCAGGAAAACATGCCATGAGTGGCACCAACTGTTTGGGGATAACAAGTCTTCTTCTTCTTCTTCTTTTACTTTCGGCTGCTCCCTTCAGGGGTCGCCACAGCAAATCATCCGCCTCCACCTCACCCTGTCCTCCGCATCTTCTTTTCTGACTCCAACGACCTTCATGTCTTCCTTCACCACATCCATAAATCTTTTCTTTGGTCTTCCTCGAGGCCTTCTGCCTGGTAGTTCCAACCTCAGCATCCTACTGCCAATATACTCACTATCCCTCCTCTGTACATGTCCAAACCATCTCAAGCTAGCCTCTCTGACTTTGTCTCCAAAACATCTTACGTGGGCTGTCCCTCTGATGTACTCATTTCTGATCCTATCCATCCTCGTTACTCCCAAAGAGAACCTCAACATTTTCATCTCCGCTACCTCCAGCTCTGCCTCCTGCCTTTTCCTCAGCGCCACTGTTTCTAAGCCATACAACATCGCTGGCCTCACCACCATCTTGTACACTTTTCCCTTCATTCTTGCTGACACTCTCCTATCGCACATCACACCGGACACTTTTCTCCAACCATTCCAGCCTGCCTGCACACGCTTCTTCACCTCTTTTCCACACTCTCCATTGCTCTGGATTGTTGAGCCTAAGTACTTAAAATCCTCCACCTTCCTTCTCTCTGCTCCCTGTAACCTCACCGTTCCTCCTGGGTCCTTCTCATTCACACACATGTATTCTGATTTTCTGAGGCTAACCTTCATTCCTCTCCTTTCCAGGGCATACCTCCACCTCTCGAGATTTTCCGATGCTCTAAAAATGTATAGTGATCGCTATAAAAAATAAAAAGCTCGGATTTCTGGCGTTTTCTTGGTAGTGTCTCTGTATAATTGCAGAAAAATGAATCTGGGTTAATGTTGTTGTATTTGCTGCTTGTGTTGCTGTATTAGCAAAGATGTGCACAATGCTACACCTGAGACCACAGCCACCGAAATAAACAGTCTGGGTTGTCAGTTGAGGTGGAGAATATGGATTCACTATAGCAAAAAAAACAACAACAAAAAACAACAACATCTGTTTGTACATAAATGGGTCTGTTGCCTAATTCTGGATTTTGCAGTCTGATATCCTGGGCTTTGAAACCGCTGACATCTCTGGCATCTT
>CM045735.1:60639748-60642248 GCA_024760905.1 Plotosus lineatus | reverse complement strand
TCTGCGGCTCATCCGGTGTTTGTTACTGATATTTTCTTTGGTGTCTCCAGCGAGTTAATAAACCTTACCTGTTGTACTGTTCATCGTCTTCTGCGATTCCTGGGTCCGGTTGAAAGTTCCACTCCTTAACAGAATCTTCTGGCCATTATGGACCCAACGGAGACAGCACAGCTTGAACAGACGTTGTCCAGCCAAACGACTCCATCCTGAACCTAATCATGGACAATCTTCAACGATTAGCCACCAGCATGGCGTAGCTCGGCGGACGAATGGACACCATTGCCATGTAGCTTTCCATCCTGACCCCTTCTATCGACCCTCCACTTTCGGCACCGGCATCAGCACCAGCCATGCTTGCCATGCCCCGAGAGCCTCACAAAGGTATTCAGGTACTGTAGGGACAGGTGCTCAGTTTCTCCATCAGTGCTCACATCATTTCCTGTAGGCGTGGGTTTTTTCTTTGTCGAAAAGAAAGACAAAACTCAGCTAGCCTCAGTGAAGATCCCTTTTGAATGGTCCCCTAGTGCCCAGACCGCCTTTGATAAGTTAAAAACCAAGTTTGTTAATGCACTTGTTTTGATTCGTCCAAACCCCACACTGCAGTTTGTTGCTGAGGTTGCCGCCTCGGATTCAGGAATGTGTGTGTGTGTGTGTGTGGGGGGGGGGGGCGTCCTCTCTCAGCGCTCCCCTGCAGACCAGAAGCTCCATACCTGCACATTCTTCTCCCATTGCTTGACCTCCGCCAAACGAAACTACGACGTGAGGACCCGAGAGCTGCTGGCAGTGGTCCTGGCACTCCAAGAATGGCGGCATCGGTTGGAGGGAGCGTCCTACCCCTTCATCGTCTAAATGGACCATGAAAACTTCTCCTACCTTCGGTCAGCTTGGAGGTTGAACTCCTGTCAGGCCCGGTGGTTCCTCAACCTGGAGAGATTTGACTTCACTTTCACGTACCGTCCCGGCTTTGCGAAACATCCACAGAAACCATCTTGCCCTCCTCCTGTGTGGTCGGAGCTGCGAGATGGGAGGTGGAGCAGCTAGTCCAGGATGCTTGGAAGGTGGAACCAGAGCCCGAAAGATGCCCACGGGGACGATTGTATGTACCACCACCCACAAGAACTCCAGTGCTCCAGTGGGATCACTCTTCCAAAATGGCTTGCCACCCTAGGCTTTACCAGACCCTTTTTCTCCTTCAATGGCGCTTCCGGTGGTCAACCATAGCAGCTGACACCAGGTAATTCATTGCAGCCTGTGCCACCTGTGCCCAAAACAAATCCCCACACCTTGCCCCAGCTGGCCTCCTCCAACCGTTGCCCATCCTTCATCGCCCCTGGCCACACATTGCTGTAGATTTCATCACAGGTCTACCTCCATCAGAAGGCAACTGTTCTGGTCTGTGTTGGTTCGGGGACTTTGACTTTGCTAACTCTGTGCAGCACTCAAGCTACACAGTCTTTCATGTCTCTCTGGTGAAACCTGTGGTGGAAAGCCCCCTTCATCCTCCTTCTGACCCACCACCCTCTTCCTCGGCTTGTTAACGGACACCCGGCTTACTCAGTCAACCGCATACTAGATGTCCGCAGGCAGGGTCATGGCTACCGGTACCTTGGAACGGTACTAGTACACAACAGTACCTGGTCCCGGGGAACGCTCCAGGGTCTCTCGATTTGTGATCCTGGACCCTGACCTGCTGACTGAACTTCTACAACAGGTTCCGGGACAAGCCTGGTCAGACGCCAGGTGGCGTCCTCTGGGAGGGTACTGTTAAGGTTTGGGTTTTGTGGGCTTTTATTTTGGTGGTTCCTTTGTTTTGTTCTGATCTTCTTTTCTCCCCAGCGGTGCAGGCTGTGGCTGAGGGGTGTGGCTGACCTACTTGTGGCTGAGTGCAGCAGCACACACCTGATGCCACGCCTCAATCAACTTACTACAAAGCTGCACCTTCACCTCACTTTCATCTCACTCGGTCACTACCATGTGTTCTCTCCTGGCTCCTGGTCTTTGCTGTGTGGTCAGCCAGCTTTCCCAACCACAGTCTCCAGTGTTTGTTACCGTTTATTCTCTCCGGTGTCTCCAGCGAGTTAATAAACCTTACCTGTTGTACTCTTCATCGTCTCCTGCAATTCCTGGGTCTGGCTGAAAGTTCCACCCCTTAACGGGAACAGACAGTCCTAATGTCAATCAAAGACGAGATCACTTCATATTTTGCTGTTTCTCTCTGTAACGCTCTCTCTCTCTCTCTCTCTCTTTCTCTCTCTCTCTCTCTCCCCCCCCCTCTCTCTCTTTTTGTCTCCTCCCTCTCTCTCTACATCCCTCTCTCTGCACCCCTCTCTGCCTGTCTCTGTTTTTGTCCCCCTTTCTCTTTTCCGCAGGTTTCCCCCGGACAGTATCACAGGCTGAGAGTTTGGACAGAGCCTTCACTGTGGACACAGTCATCAATCTTGATGTGCCGTTTGAGACGATTAAGGAGCGTCTGACCTCGCGTTGGGTTCACCTGTCCAGC
>CM045735.1:60627248-60634748 GCA_024760905.1 Plotosus lineatus | reverse complement strand
TGCACACACAATACCCACATTACACACACACACACACAATTCTATACACTCAATACATACACATACACACACTCAATACACACATGTACACACATACACACACACACAATCATATACACTCAATACACAATACACACACACACACACACACACACCTTTTTGTGTTAAAGTGATGAAAAAGAAAGAAGCGAGTAAGAGTAACAAAAATATTTTTTACCGTCAGAAAAGTAAGGAATGCACAGGAAAAACATTTAAAAAAGAAATTAAATAAAAATGTTTAATTAAAATGTTGAATAAAAACATTGATAGTTCTATGTAATGTGAGAGAAAAAACTATTTTGGAAATTAAATATTTTTGCAGAACTTATATTTCACTCTCAAACCTTCAGGATTGTTTTCGAGAGGATTTCAGATTCTCTTTCAGAAATGTACCGTATTTTCTGGACTATACGTTGCTCCAGAGTACAAGTCGAATTGGCCAAAAAATAGATCCTGAAGAAGAAAAACTTAAAGTCGCATTTTTGGGGAAAGTCACGGAAACTGTCGACCTTGGCTTGGAAATCTGTTGGTGGTTTCTGTGACGTTGTGGTCCTCGCTCTGATAAAGAGGCGGTTGCGTTGCATGAAGCGGTAGCAACAAGAAAGTCCGACCACAAAGTCATTTATATTTATCTCCTTGCCAACCGCCTGGGCGTGGAGACGCAACTGCACTGTTGACAAGCCCCTCCCTGCAGCACGTTGCTCGAGCCCCCATCTGTGAACTCGTTCCTCTAGCTGTGGCCATCTAGCTTTTAGCCCGTGATTAGCTTTTTTTTTCATTGCAGTAATAATAAGCTCTGCTTTTCTCCGTCCCTCACGAGTTTCTCGTTCACTCCAAACTTTCTTTCTGCTGCTCGATGACTATTTTCTGCTGCATATTTCACGACTTGTAACTTGTAATCTGCAGGATAGCATTCGCTGTTTGAGGACATTCTTGGTCAGTCCAGTTGTCTTTTGAAGTTCCTGTTTGTGTTGAAAATTTGAATTTTCAGTGGTGCAGGATGAGCAGACTGCCTTCTTGCTATTGTGATTGTGAAAATAATGAACACATGAAATTGTTTGTTATTATTATGACGAACATTTATGTGTAATGATTTCACATATAAATTGCTCGAGTATAAATCACTCCCTCAACCAAACTATGAAAAAAGTGCGACTTATAGTCTGGAAAATACAGCAGAACCTTTCGCTTTCAAATCTAAAACCTCCTGGATTTTATTCGTCCATCACCACCAGGTTCTTGTGTTTGTGGCTGAATTTTATTTTAAAGGATTTTCATTACACAATATTGTAGAATTTGTAGTGAATTCTGTATCATAGAAGTAAATATTTTAATAATTTAAATTTAATACTGATTTCACATCACTGAGATAAAAATTGATCAAATAAATAAATAATTGTCAAGATTATTTCCTCTACTATGTGTGTATTGAAATTATTTCTTATTAATTAAAATTAGATTTTGAAATTTACAGGGCAGTGGTGGTCTGGATCACTGATCCTGGGGAGTGACAACACTGTGGAGCGTGGGACTCAAACCCACAACCTTAGGATCAGCAATCCTGCACCCTATACCACTAGGCCACCACTACCCCATGTTAAGCATTTAAATATTTTGATATATATATGCTTCCTTCCTTGTCCTTCAAAATTGTAGACACCGTGGAGTGGGACAGATGGAGATTTCACTTTCACCAACCAAATTCCTCGCTTTCTTGGTTCAACTCCGCCTGGATGGGACGCTAGTCCATCGCAGGTTACCTTCCCAGTATATTTTTACTGGTACTCATTTATACTGCTGGGTGAACAGAGGCACACTTGTGGTTGACACCTTGCCCAGGGGTCTTAGCACAGTGAGGGTCTCAGTGGGATTGGAACTCCCAACCTCCCGATCATGAGCCCAACACTCTAACCACTACACCACCGGCCCCACCTGGAGATATTAAGTTGTGTGTTTTTAACTGTACAAACTGGGTGGGTGATGTGTTTGGAGATGCAATGAGATGTTTGGAGATGCAGTGAGATGTTTGGAGATGCAATGAGATGTTTGGAGATGCAGTGAGATGTTTGGAGATGCTGTTCTGCTCTGAGCAGTTGTACAGTGATGACTTCTGACCAAGATTTTCTTTCTTGTCAACAAATGATTTGACTTCCGTTGACAGAACCAGATGCACTGGATGGTTTTGATTGTACGCTCCATTCCAAGTTTTTTTTTTTGGTAAAATCGCAGCTGCAGATCAACAACATCTGAAACTTTTAACCTGCCACCAGCCACCATCAAAATCAGAGAGATGCTTCGAGCAATGGGAATCTCCTGATTTTTGGAGTATATGAAGAAAACTGTTGGACCAAGTTGAAACCCACCGAGGCTTCGGGACATGATTTCAGTGAAAAATAAATTAGTTCTGATTCTTTGAGGATGGCAGAGACTCTGAGATGAGACAGATCAGACAGTCTGTTTGTCATAAATACAAAGTGATCTTTATTACTACCAGAACATTACAGTCAGACATCGGTCTCAGACACTCCAACACACCCAGCCGCTGCAGTTTCTGTTCCTATTCAACACTCGCTTCTCTGTATGAACTCCTGTTTGAAACTGTCGGTGCTGTTCCTCAGAGATCGATAGAGATCAGGGACTAAAGGATCTACTGCGATCCATCTACAGAGATGATACATGACGCTGAGGAACAAGCACAGGGTTCTCTTCAAACTCGAACAAAATTAAATAAAAGAAAAACAAAAATCACAAGGCATTGCTAAGCGAATAACTGTTCCCACTGCAGGCGAAAACGCAATAATTCCATCTCTTCGTGCTGCGGCTCTGACGTGGCGCCACGAGTTCGCTGATAAGAAACATCTGGTTTCTTACCCCTGAATTACTTTCGGGTCTGTCACGGACAAATCGAATCCAATCAATCGCACACTGATTAGTATTTTATTTCGCTAGGCTCAGAAGTGTATATAGCTACTCGTGTTTCTCATCAGAAGAGGAGGATAAACATAAATAGGCCACACCCACAAGCTACAGTGCATCCAAAGAGTCATGAATAAATAGTACTGGAAATCCACACATTTTTTTTTACGCTTGAGTTTAAAACGTTCGTCCTCCGTGTTCTCGCATACATGTTTCCTAACACTATTAGTTTGTGGAGTTTACTTCATGCATTTTTGTTGGTTCTGGATTTCTCTGTAGATGCGACTCCTCAGCAGCTCACGTTAAAACAATTCACGTGTGACGTGTGCGCGTGTGTGTTCTTTGCTCATCTTCACTTTCAGGTTTGTTTGAGTTGGCTAATAGTACCAGCTATGTACACCTGCATGACAGAAAGGGCAAGATCGGAAATAGTTTTGATGTAGCGACGAATTGCTTGAAGGACGCAAGTTTGTACAGACGCTCCCCGACTTACGTTCATCCGTTTTTTTTTTATTTTACGTTTAAAAAAAAAAAAAAGTCAGATTTTGAGTTTAGACGTACCTACGTAGTACGCTGACGTAATGACACAATGACACTGCGTCCATTGTTTACAAATGAGAGACTGAACGTGCCCCTCCTTCTTCCCAGTTCAATTATATTTATAGATTGTTATATATTTTAAGCTTCATGTAAAGTGACTCGGTATAAATAAGTGATTTATTTGAAATTAATGTTGATATTATTTGATATTATTTAACAAAGTTATATTTATAATAATTGATTTGGGGTGTTTTATGAGCTACAGTAATGGTATTTATGGATGTATAGTACAGTATGAGCGTCACACGTCACTGGAACAACTCACGTTCACTTTCAACTTGCGTTCGGCCGTCCGGAACCAATTAAAAACGTAAGTCGGGGAGCGTCTGTATTTGTTTTGTCTTTACAGCATTAGGATGTGCAATGTGTATCAAACCGAAATTTGAATTGCAGTGTCGTGTGGAACATGCAGAAAAAACGTCCAGCGTTCTATTCCTTAGCGCTCACGTTTTTTTCTTCTCCTTTTTACACATAATAAATGGTCATTTGTCGAGTCATTGTTATATTTAAGCATGATTGAATTTTTCAATTTGATTTGCTGAAACCTTTGTATCCAATGTGAAGCTGTGAGCTGTCGATCCGAACCTTACACTCGGCGTATTTCTGAAGCTACGGCTCGGGTCGAACACCAAGGAGAAAGCGGAGATGTTGCGAAGGCCTCAAATCTACACACTGAAGTGCTGAAGTGCACACAAGCAGGAAAGTGTTCTTCCTACAGTAAGGCTGTTTATACAGACATTACTCAACATGAGTAAGTGTGTGTGTGTGTATACACTACACACAAAAAAAGTTAAGGATATTTGTCAATAAAAAAACCTGAAATTAAGGCTAATCCACAAAATCGAAAAAAAAAAAAAAAAAAAAATCTAGAAAATTTCCAAATATCCTCAACTTTTTTTTGTGTCGTGTATACACACACTCTATGGATTTTTTTTATTTATTTTTTTGCTGTATTCAGCACCATGTAACACAATAAGCGAATACCACAGGACAGGAGAGACACCCAGGGTGTGATCAACACCTGTCTTTGATCAGATCTGATCTCCACTGGATTGGACTGGGGATGGATCTGAGGATTCAGCAGCAAACACTTCCCAAAAAAAAAAAAAAAAAAAGCCCTGTTAGGTTCTGCTTTTGGAAAGGAGGGGATTCGTTTACATTTTTT
This sequence comes from Plotosus lineatus, assembly GCA_024760905.1. Classification (NCBI taxonomy): domain Eukaryota; kingdom Metazoa; phylum Chordata; class Actinopteri; order Siluriformes; family Plotosidae; genus Plotosus; species Plotosus lineatus. The sequence goes on along the minus strand of CM045735.1, from coordinate 60,630,028 downwards.
GCACTAAATGATCAACAAGAGAATCTTTTAATAATTTCATTCATTTTCTACTCCGCTCAATCCTAACGAGGGTCCTGAAGGGGCTAGTCTCATCTCAGCCAAAGTACAACCTGAATAGCTTGCGACATCAGCTATCAACATCAACCGTCACACCTTGGGGTTATTGGGAACCACCAATCAACCTACTATGCATGTTTCTAATGTGGGAGGAAACTGGAGGACCTGGAGGAAACCCATGCAAACTGGAGAGAGCATGTAACCTCGACACAAAAACACCCAAGCTGGGAATCGAACCCAGGACCTCGGCAGACGTGTGAACCACTGCACCACTGTACTGCCTCAATAATTCATTCATTCATTTTTGAACCATTTAATCCTAATTAGGGTCATGGGGAGGCTGGCCCCCATCTCAGCTGACTCTGGGCAAAGGCAGAGTACACCCTGGACAGCTCGACAGGCAATCACAGGGCAGCAACACGCTGACGGCTATGCAGCTCCTCTTGTTGAAAGTCAGCAATGGTTCTTTTACGTGAACCTCTCCCCATAGACAGCGAGAGACACGGCCCGCCTTTGATAACCCAGCTAACCGCACTGGGGGGTGGGGGGGTGACAACCCAATGACAACCCGTTGAGAGTGGGGCTTGAACCCCCAATCATGGGATCAGTGATCCAGCGCCTTTACAACCAGGCCACCACTGCCCACCTCAATAATTTCACTTGAAATGAACTTTTTCACTTTAAAAAACAAAAAAGGTTACTTGTTTGAAACTAATACTTCAAAAGAGCCAGTCATTTCGCTTCGTTTCTCTCCGATTGAAGATCCCTGTGGTGATTTAACACCATTTACTAATTTCAGGTGTCGTACATTTTACATCAAAGAATTTGAAAGAAGGAAATAATTTGAAATTGTATAAAGTGAAAATGATTTCTATACTCTTTCGAAACTTATTTCACTCCAGTAGTCCCTACTTAAATTCTTCTGCATTTTAGGTTAACACGGCGACAAAAGTCTAGAGGCTTAAAAAAATGGCGAGTTTTGAGTCAAAAAGGCAAATAGACATTATGATTTATATTAAAAATAAGTCACACTAATTCAGAAGGTGAAAGAAATTTCCTGGTAAACAATTCTAATGAAACGAAGGAAAAATCTCAGACAGAAAAAAAACAACCAAATGCAAAATACATATCCTATTCCTCCTCCTCCTCCTCATCACGTTTCCTTCCCCTCCTCATCATCATACCCCCCTTCCTCCTCCTCATCATCATCGTGCCTCCTTCTCAGCGAAAACAGAATAAAGAGTAAAGCAGTACCTCGTCCTGTCTTCACTCCGACAGCTCGACACTTTTTGCACTATCTGATATAAAGTGCAGCAAAAGTTTACACACACATCCAAAAAAACCAAAAAAGTAACTGATGGTAGTAGCTGTTTTCCTCCTCCTCCGCCTTTTTCAGGATAAAGCTGGTGCTCACGCATCTGATTTGCACACAAACTTTATCACTATCCTGATTAAGTGCAACAGGTGTGTGTGTGTGTGTGTGTGTGTGTGCGCGTGTGTGCGTAGGTGTGTGTTAGAATGTCTCCATCATCCTCTGATCCTCAGTTTCTGTGTCCTCCTCTTTAGAGCCCCGCACAAAATGTAAACAGAGCCCCGCCTCCAAACACCGCTTTATATGATACTCCGCCACCTGAGACAGAAAAAAAATGGATCAAAAGAGATTAAAAATTATATTAAAAAAAGAATAATATTTACATAAATCAGACTTTATACAAAACATCAACAATAATGAATATTGTATATAATATTTACTTTTACAATGCTGTTGAATCTTTATCCTGATTTTTTGTGTGTGTGTGTACACACAGTATATTTTACACACACAATCACAGTGATCTCACAAAATGAGGTTTTGGAGTGACCCAGTCAAAGTCCCAACCTGAACCCTATTGAGATGCTGTGGCATGACATGACCTTAAAAAAAGCTGTTCATGTCCAAAAACTGTCCAATCTGGTTGATCTTAAACAAATCTGCAGAGAAGAGTGGGACAAAATCCCATCACAGCCATGTGAAAGACTCCTCGCCTTTTATCGCAAACGCTTGACTGCAGTTATTGCCGCAAAAGGTGGTTTCAATCAGCTATTAGGTTTAGGGGGCAATTACATATTCACACGGGCTCTTGCAGGTTCAGGTGTGTTTTTTTCCCCTTAATAAATGCAATTGGCACTGAAAACTGCATTTTGTGTTTACTTGTGTTTTATCTTTGTATAATATTTAGGTTTGCTTTATCTAAAATGGATGACAGTCACAAGCATGCAAAAAATGTCAGAAATTGGTCAGGGGCAAAAACTTTTGCACAACACTGCGTGTCTGTATTATATACACACACACACACACATATATATATACACACACACACACACACACATATATACACACACACCTGTGGGTTCATGGTACTGACAACATTCTGGGGGATGTGCATAACCTGTGATTGGATGCATGCCTTCAGTTCCTATGGGACAAAACAGAAACACATTTCGATAACGTTATTGACCAATACTGTGATCACCAGAGAACACACTGAACTCCGTATGCACAGTACCACAAGACTGTGATCTGTAAAACGGCTGTATGTGTGTGGACGCACTTACAGAAGGCAGAGACTCCAGCACTTCTTGAGGGTCGAGTCGGCAGCCGGTTGGCGTACACTGCTGCTCTGGACTTTTGGGCGTAGCCACATTAGTCTTCATGGTGTAGTCCTTCACTCTATGCTTAAAGG
>CM045735.1:60582248-60622248 GCA_024760905.1 Plotosus lineatus | reverse complement strand
CAACTTTAAACAGTATCGTGATAATACCTGAAACTAGGGCTGGGAAAGATTACCTTAAAATAATATTCTCCATTTCTGAAGGAAAGATGATACTTCAGCTAAATTATGCAATGCAGTTTTCTGATTACAGTCATACCTCACCTTACGAAAGACCCAACTAATGAAAATCCAAGTTATGAAATGCCTTTATGAAAAATTTTCATCTCTGAATATGAAAGAAAATTCTAGTTACAAAAAGCAAAATCTCAAAAATTCAAACAATGCATGCGACAGAGTTGCTCTCCCATTGGCTCTCTCCCAACACCCCGCTGGCATCCCATTGGCTAGGAGGGAGCTGCATCTCCATGATGCTTTTTGTGTTCCTTCAACCCTCATTCGTCACGGAGTTCTAAAACGCGTAAAGGACAGAGTTACTGTTGTTTCGTGAGTTTTTCGAGTGTACTCATTGCAACTTTATTCTTCATATTCAATATAGGCCCCAAGGAAGTGATTTCCGGTGCGAGTGAAAAGAAGAAGTGGGCTCTGTTATCAATAGAAGTAAAACAGGAGATGATTAAAAAAAATGAAAATGGCATGCCGTTGAGTGCTATCGCAAAGGAATATGGCCGAAACCCGTCTACCATCAGTACTATATTGAAGCAGAAGGCGTGCAACCCCAATGGTAAATAATTTGCATGTCTTATTCATTTTAATGGTTTAATAAATAATTTTCTTTTAGGGGGTAGTATTGGGGGCCTTGGAACGAATCAGGCCTTTTACATGTAAAATGCAAATCTGCTTACGAAAAAAAATTATCACGTTACAAAACCACTTCTGGATCAAATTAATTTCGTAAGGTGAGGTATGACTTTTCGGCTTTTTTCCTTTCTCAGGGGTCGCCACAGCGAATCATCCGATTCGGGACAGAAACATGCGGAGGCTTTGCAGCTACTCTTTACGAAAAACAGCAATGGTTCGTTTACATGAACCTCTCATATGTATGTTTGTATGCATGTATGTATGTATATAGATGGTCATATCACAATATTATACAAGATACATGTTCTCCATCGCTAGTAATTCTAACAATGATCATATGAAGAGTGGAGAATGAAACAATAGCGAATAGTGTACAGTACAATTAGAAACAGTAATACTGGATACAGAACATAGCTGTGTTGGGATTTTAGAAACTAGGAGAAGGGAACCTGGATGAGGGAACATGCTATTTCAGATGGTCTAAACCTTCAAAAGCAGAGACAAAAAGAAATTACGCCATATTTAACGGTAATGTATGACGTAATCACAATGAAATGTGACAATTAGCATGACAGTTATTGATTAAAACGTGTTTAAGACAATTCATCAAGACGTTTTGCGATATTACAGCACTAAAATGTTGAAGATTGTGTAAAAGGGATTCACAGAGGAACAGATAAAAAGGAAACGTGATCACTGATGATTTATATTTATTATTATTATTATTGTTATTGTTAATAAACTTAGCTACCTTAGAGTTGTTATGCTAGCACCATGACAGGATCAATTAGCAACAGTGTAAGCTCAGGAAATGAATACAGATGAATAAAATAAACCAAACTGTAATATTATACGTATATACTTTCCAGTTTCATTTAAACTGTGCGTGTGTGTTTATGTGTGCATGGGACTAGCAGCTGAGGGGGAGTTCACCATGGACTCAAATTACCTCAGGGTAGCATGAACAAGTCAATGTTAGGTTAATTGCTGAGAAAATTTACACTGGATAAACAATTGTGTGCGGATTTTTAAAAACGCACCAGTTTTTGTAAACTTTAAGGTAAGATATGAGTAGATTTTGTTCCAGTTTGTACCTCGTGAAGTCGGTTTTGGTTGTCCCTCATGCAGCGGTTCTCCTCAGGTGATAACTTCTTGGCTTCTCCGTTTACAAACCACTCCATCTTTACGTATATTTCTTTCTAAAAACCTATTGTATTGTTTAATAATCACAAAGTGTCCATTCTTCTTGGAAAGCAGACAAACACAATCATTTTGGTTTCACAGCGTCATCGAGTAACATACATGTAATCTCAGTAGGGCTGTGTCTCAAATCCATTCGTAATGGACTCTCTATTGGATAACGTGGTGCGCAGAACCAGGTATCTCGCGTTCTATGTAGTGCGCATGTGCACAAACTAAGACGTGATTTGGATTCAACCTCTGACGATGACGGCAAAAACAATAACATCACAAACTTAGATTCCGCACTTCATGAGCTAGCCTTAACTTATGTTTTGTAATTACTTAAAATATTCATGCAGTTATTATGATATAAAATATTGCAAAATATTAAGTTTAGTCGCGATGGAGAAATTTTATGTAATTAAAAACAATATATACCCACTCAACAAAACAGGCGTCTAACGGTTTTAAAAACTTAGCTAAATATAAATAAATTAAAATAAAACAAATTGACAACATAAATGGTTTCAACCATTATGTAAAACTGACAATTCATATATTTGAAAAGTTATTGCGCAATAGAATTATTTCATTGCTGTACAAACGCAATACGCGTCACGCCATCAAACATCCGTGTGACACAGGATGTCTTTTATTTAGTTCCGCTAGGACGTGAACGTCAGTTAAATGTCTATTCCCTGTGTTTGGCAGTATAGGTAAAATAATTTTACACTTCTTAATCAACAGCAGTAAAATACAACTAAACTTTGATTTTTTTAGTGTTTTCTGAAGCAGTTGTAAATTAATTTCCAAACGCTGGTCTTTAGCTTGCCGGTTAGCTTGTTTGAAGGCGTGAAATTGGCTCAACTGCTGCTTTTCTGTCTGCATTTCATTGGAATTTACTCAACATTCAGTCATGTAAAGTTCATGTTAAAATATTTCATTGTAATCGTTAGACGAGTTCTAAAAGTTCAACAATGTGTGTGAGCGAGCGAGTGTGTGTGTGTGTGTGAGCGAGAGTGTGTGTGTGTGTGTGTGTGTGTGTGTGAGCGACTGTGTGTGTGTGTGTGTGTGAGCGACTGTGTGTGTGTGTGAGCGACTGTGTGTGTGTGTGTGTGTGTGTGAGTGAGGGTGTGTGTGTGTGTGTGAGCGACTGTGTGTGTGTGTGTGTGTGTGTGTGTGTGTGTGAGCGAGGGTGTGTGTGTGTGTGTGTGTGTGTGTGTGTGTATGTGAGCGAGGGTGTTTGTGTGTGTGTGTGTGTGTGTGTGTGTGAGGCGAGTGTGTGTGTGTGTGTGTGTGTGTGAGCGAGGTGTGTGTGTGTGTGTGTGAGCGAGGGTGTGTGTGAGCGAGGGTGTGTGTGTGTGTGTGTGTGTGTGTGTGTGTGTGTGTGTGTGAGCGAGGTGTGTGTGTGTGTGTGTGTGTGTGTGTGTGTGTGTGTGTGTGTGTGTGAGCGAGGGTGTGTGTGTGTGTGTGTGTGAGCGAGGGTGTGTGTGTGTGTGTGTGTGTGTGTGTGTGTGTGTGTGAGCGAGGGTGTGTGTGTGTGTGTGTGTGTGTGAGCGAATGTGTGTGTGTGTCTGTGTGTGTGTGAGAGAGCAAGAGAGAGTGTGAGCGTGCATGAGTGTGTGTGTGTGTGGCGAGAGAGTGTGTGTGGTGTGTGAGCGAGGTGTGTGTGTGTTTGTGAGCGAGGTGTGTGTTTGTGGCGAGGTGTGTGTTTGTGAGCGAGGTGTGTGTGTGTGTGTGTGTGTGTGTGTGTGTGTGTGAGCGGCGAGGTGTGTGTGTGTGAGCGGCGAGTGTGTGTGTGTGTGTGAGCGAGGGTGTGTGTGTGTGTGTGTGAGGTGTGTGTGTGTGTGTGTGAGCGAGGTGTGTGTGTGTGTGTGAGCGAGGTGTGTGTGTGTGTGTGTGTGAGCGAGGTGTGTGTGTGTGTGGCGAGGTGTGTGTGTGTGTGAGCGAGGGTGTGTGTGTGTGAGCGAGGGTGTGTGTGTGTGTGTGAGGGTGTGTGTGTGTGTGTGTGAGCGAGGTGTGTGTGTGTGTGTGTGTGTGTGAGCGAATGGGTGTGTGGTTGTGTGTGTGTGAGAGCAAGAGAGAGTGTGTGTGTGTGAGCGTGCGTGTGTGAGCGCATGCGTGTGTGAGCGTGCGTGTGTGTGGCGTGCGTGTGTGTGGCGTGCGTGTGTGTGAGCGCATGCGTGTGTGTGAGCCGTGTGTGTGTGTGAGCGCGAGTGTGTGTGTGTGGCCTTGAGTGTGTGTGTGTGAGCGCAGAGTGTGTGTGTGTGTGAGCGCGAGTGTGTGTGTGTGTGGCCTTGAGTGTGTGTGTGTGGCCTTGAGTGTGTGTGTGAGCCGCGAGTGTGTGTGTGTGTGGCCTTGAGTGTGTGTGTGTGTGTGTGTGGCCGAGTGTGTGTGTGTGTGTGTGTGCGAGTGTGTGTGTGTGGCCAGTGTGTGTGTGTGTGGCTGAGTGTGTGTGTCTTGAGTGTGTGTGGCCTTGGCAATGCACGAGTGTGAGCGCAAGAGTGTGTGTGCAAGAGTGTGAGCGCGAGATTGTGTGCGCGAGCGAGCGCGAGCATGTGTATCCTCTGGAAGGACAGTAGATAAGGAGACTTGGTGGTGGAATGAGGTAGTGCAGGAATGTGTACAAAAGAAGAGGTTAGCTAAGAAGAAATGGGACATAGAGAGGACTTAAAAGAGTATACAGGAAGACACAGCGCAAGGTGAGGGTAGCGGTACTTATACAATTTGTCACAGCAGAGAAATAGAGATGGGAAGGACGTGCAGCAAGTTGGAGTGATTAAGGACAGGGTGGGAAATGTATTGACTGATGACAGAAGTGTGCTGGGAAGATGGAAAGAGTACTGTGAAGAGCTGATGAATGAGGAACATGAGACAGAAAAAAAGAGTAGAAGAGGTGACTGTTGAGGACCAGGAAGTAGCAAAGATTAGTAAGGGTGAAGTGAGGAGGACATTGAAGAGGATGAAGAGTGGAAAGGCAGTTGGTCCTGATGTATGTACTGGTGGAGGTATGGAAGTGTCTCGGAGAGGTAGCAGTAGATTTTCTGACAAGAACGTTCAACAAGGTCTTAGAGAGTGAGAGGATGCCGGAGGAATGGAGGAGAAGTGTGCTGGTGCCCATTTTTAAGAGTTGTGGCAACTACAGAAGGATGAAGTTGATGAGCCATATGATGAAGTTATGGGAAAGAATAGCGGAAGCTAAACTAAGGGCAGTGGTCAGCATTTGTGGACAACAGTTTGGTTTCATGCCAAGAAAGAGCACAGCAGATGCAGTATTTCCTTTGAGGATGTTGACAGAGAAATACAGAAAAGGTCAGAAGGAGCTGCATTGTGACTTTATGGATCTGGAGAAAGCATATGACAGGGTGCCGAGAGAGGAACTGTGGTATTGCATGAGGAAGTCTGGAGTGGCAGAGAAGTATGTTAGAGTGGTGCAGGGCATGTATGAGAGATGTATGGTGATGGATAGGCTGACAGATGAGGTTAGACAAGAATCTCCATGGACTATGATGATTGCAGATGACATTGTGATCTGTAATGAGAGCAGAGAACATTTGCAGGAAAATTTAGAGGTGGAGGTATGCCCTGGAAAGGAGAAGAATGAAGGTTAGCCTCAGTAAAACAGAATACATGTGTGTGAACGAGAAGGACCCAAGAGGAACGGTGAGGTTACAGGGAGCAGAGATAAAGACGGTGGAGGATTTTAAGTACTTAGGCTGAACAATCCAGAGCAATAGAAAGTGTAGAAAAGAGGTGAAGAAGCATGTGCAGGCAGGTTGGAATCGTTGGCGAAAAGTATCCGGTGTGATGTTTGATAGGAAGGTATCGGCAAGAATGAAAGGAAAAGTGTACAAGACGTTGTTGAGGCCAGCGATGTTGTATGGTTTAGAAACAGTGGCCCTGGGGAAAAGACAGGAGGCAGAGCTGGAGGTAGCAGAGATGAAAATGTTGAGGTTCTCTCTGGGAGTAACGAGGATGGATAGGATCAGGAATGAGTACGTCAGAGGGACAGCACATGTTGGAGGTTTTGGAGACAAAGTCAGAGAGGCTCGATTGAGATGGTTTGGACATGTACAGAGGAGGGATAGTGAGTATATTGGTAGTAGGATGCTGAGGTTGGAACTACCAGGCAGAAGGCCGAGAGGAAGACCAGAGAGTAGATTTATGGATGTGGTGAAGGAGGACATGAAGGTAGTTGGAGTAAGAGTAGAGGATACAGAAGATAGGATGAGATGCAGGCGGATGGTTTGCTGTGGCGACCCCTGAAGGGAAAAGCCGAAAGGGAAAGAAGAAGAAGGTTGCTGCTAGGGGGTGTAGTACATCATGTTGACCAAGTCGTGGCAGTATAACAGCATGCATATACAGTCAGGGTGTGCAAGGAGTTCAGTCAGTGCCAGAACCCTCCCTTGGGGAACAGGCCAGAGAGAGAAACAGTCCAGACTTCAGCCTTAAAAACATCTTTAACCTCAAAGTGTATCATCCAGCCAGCTGGCAGCTAGCCCCGGCATGGCCCAGCGTTCCCACGGGGTGTGTGTGTGTGTGTGTGTGTGTGTGTGTGAGAGAGAGAGAGAGAGAGAGAGAGAGAGAGAGAAAGAAATGTGTGTTTTAATACATTTTACACCTCAGGCGCTTTGCTCGTATGTTACTCATCTCAGTTCCATTTAACGCATAAACCACAGCTCCTTCTTGTTGGTGTTGTGTTTTTCCATCGAGCTAAAGGCCAGAAATAGTAATGTGTGCACATCTGCCCACTGAAACAAATCGTGAGTGATGGTGAGGTAATGAGAAAAAAAAACTTGGTGTGAAATGTTTCCCCATTTGTCAATGAGAACTTGCAAAGTGTCCCAATGTAACAAATGAGAAACGAAAGTTTGAAAAAAAAAAAAAAAACACTTCTTGATGGACTTGAAGATCAAGACCAGATGCCAGAAAACTGGACAGAACAGGGGGAGTAGAGAAGAAAAAAGTTTGAGCTTTGGGTTTTACTGCTTTGGGTTATTTGTAAAATCCATTTGAGACTTGAGCACCTGTGTGCGGATCCCGTCTCCGATTCGGAGATTCTCTTCAAAACGGTCCCACTGCGTCTCAGATCCATGTGCTGCATAAAACTACTGAAGGGATCATTACTCAACAAATTTAATCTTTGAATTAATTGGGAAATGAAAATGTACTGCAAGGGTGACTCAGTGGCTCCAGTTTCCTCCCTCAGTCCAAAAATTTGCACATTAGGATATACATGGCTGTTCCAAATGCCCCCCACCATATATGTGTGTGTGTGTGTGTGTGTGTGTGTGTGTGTGTGTGTGTGTGTGTGTGTGAGAGAGAGAGAGAGAGAATGTAAATAATCATGTGTGTTGCCCTGCGATAGTCTGGCAATTTGTTCAGGGTGTCCCCCACCTTTGCCAAATGTCAACTGAGATGGGGTCTACCCTCCCCATGACCCTAATAAGATTAAGTGATTTTGATGAATGACAAATGAAAATAGACGCATTCAATCATTTTCTGACCTGTTTAATCCTAATTTGGGTTGCGGGTAGGCTGGTGCCCATCCCAGCTGACTCTGGACAAGTGCAGAGTACACCCTGTACAGCTCTTAGGTACATTGCAGGGCCAACGCTCACACAACCATTCATACTCACTCCTAGGGGTGTCCATGTTTTTGGACCGTGGGAGGAAACTGGAGGACCCACAGGAAACCCACCCAAGTGCGGGGAGAACATGCCAACTCCACACAGAAATGCCCGAGCTGGGAATTAAACCCAGGACTTTCTTGCTTTGAGGCAAACGTGTGAATCACTGCACCACGGTGCCACCCATTAAAACATGTTGACATTAGAGAAACAATAACCAGAAATGAAAAAGAAAGGCGTAACGAATAAATTTACTAAAAGTACATACAATTAAAGTAAAGTTCCCCAAGGTGAAATCAATTAAAACTGATAGTGATGTGTGTATCTCGACCTTAAATCACACTGAGTAATAAAATATGGGTTTATATTTACAGGAGGTTCACACACTGCTAAGAGAGAGAGTGCCGCCCCTGGAGGAAAATGAGTCAAACCTCAAGATCAGATGGTATAACATCATTAAATAACTTTATTCATTCATCTATCTTTCATTTTTCATCAAATTTTCTCTTTGATGTTAATTTTTGCCATGTGTGTGATTTTAATAATTGACAAATTATCTTTAGGTTATCAAAATTAAACGCTTATCTGTTTTGAAATAATTAAAGAACATCCAGCGATGTGACAGACTGAGGTATATGTACGAGTATGCAAATTAGACACGATTTTGTGTCCACACCCACATGTCTCCATGCTGTTCCAAAATTGTACAGACGCTCCCCGACTTACGTTTTTGTTTGGTTCTGGAGGGCAGAACGCAAGTTGAAAATGAACGCAAATTGTTACTATATGTTCCAGTGACGTATGACGTTCATACTGTACTGTACATCCGTAAATACCATTACCGTATCTCATAAAACATCCCTAAATCAATTATTATAAACATAACATTGTAAAATAATATCAAATATATCAAATAATATCAACATTTAATTTCAAATAAATTAAGTTCAAGCAAAATAATTTCAAATAGATAAATTTTAATCAAATTCACTCATCAAATGTCAAATACAGTATCAAATATAACCTTTAACATTCTCAGTGATGCGATCTTTCTGCTTGTAAATGGTTCCGATGGTCGACGGATGGTCACTTTACATGATGCTGAGCTGAGTCACTTTATATGAAGCTTAAAACAGCCAATCAACGCTTACAATATGTAAAGCGCTCCACCAAAAGTAGTTCACTTGCTTGTGCTTGAGACAATGCGCAGGTTATACGGACCTCTGGTCTTTCAAGTGAGCAGTGGCACCGTTGAATACTCGTTTAGTACTCAGCCTGCACTGATGGGAATCACCAGCAGAGCGGAGAGTTCTCTTTTTCCTGGATTCAGGTTTTCATTCATTTTACAACTCTCTTTGCTTAACCGAGTATGCATGGTAGATTATGCCGATCCGAGCAGATAGTTAATTCATCTTTGTGTATGAGACTTGCACCCATGCTAGTAGGCTTATGCTTCTGACCAACCGTATTTGCTTAGGTTTACAAAAGTCTGCAAAACAGTGTAAACACAAAGATCACAGAGACGACGTCTTAACACAAGGGTAACGCGCTATATAACTGATATATATATATATATATATAATAAAATAAAAGGACAGGACAAAGACTTTCTATTGAAACTCCATTTAGATCTGTTTCGAGGGGTGGTGAAACCATCCTCTCTCTTCAGGTGATTATAGAAGAATCTATAATCTATAATCTATATAATATAATTCTATAATCACCTGAAGAGAGAGGATGGTTTCACCACCCCTCGAAACAGATCTGTAGTGATAAATGGAGTTTCAATAGAAAATCTTTGTCCTGTCCTTTTATTTTATTTTATTTTATTAGACGCTTACAGCTCCTCCCCCCTCCCCCCACTGGGACGATCAGACCACAACCTGGTCTACCTGCTCCCCCAATACACACCCAGGGTGCGAAAGGAACCTGCACAGAAGAGGTCTGTGAAAGTGTGGACCGAGGAGACCAACGAGAGGCTTAGGGACTGTTTCCAGACCACAGACTGGAGCATGCTCTGTAACTCCTTTGGTGATGACACACACTGCATCACCGACTACATGAACTTCTGCGTGGACAGCACTGTGCCAACACGGAGGGTACGGTGCTTCTCCAACAACCACCCATGGGTCACCCCTGAGCTCAAAGTCCTCCTGAACCAGAAAAAGAGGGCTTTCATCTCGGGGGACAGAGAGGAGCAGAAGAAGGTCCAGCGTGAGCTCCAGTGGAGGATCAGGAGGGCAAAGAAGGACTATGGGAAGAAGATGGAGGAGAAGCTGGCTCAGAACAACGTATGGACGCCTGGAGAGGACTAAAGACCATGTCTGGATTTGGGCAGAGTGTCAGAGGGACAGCTGATGGTGACCAGCGCTGGGCGGATGAACTAAACTGCTACTTCAACAGGTTTGATTCTCCCCCTCCCCTCTGCACCCCTCCCCTGCTCCTCCCTCTTCACATCGTCTCCAGACCAGCTGACACCTCCCCTCCCCAGGCCAACTTCACTTGACTGCTACAGCCCGACAGACACATCCCCCTCCCTCTGCAGCTCACCCCAGCCCCCCCTCTCCCTCACATCAGACCAGGTGAGGAGACAGCTGAGGCGACTAAATCAGAGGAAATCTGAAGGACCTGATGGCATCAGTCCCAGGCTGCTGAGGACCTGCGCAGACCAGCTCTGTGTGGTACTATGCTACCTGGACAACCTGAGCCTCAGCCTGGAGAAGGTTCCAGTCCTATGGAAGACCTCCTGTGTGGTTCCGGTTCCCAAAACAGCACAAGCGAAGGAACCAGCCCACTACAGACCTGTCGCCCTGACCTCCCACCTCATTAAGACCATGGAAAGGCTCCTCCTTGAACACCTCCGCCTATGGTGAGCTCCCACCCTAGACCCGCTGCAGTTTGCCTACAGGCTCAACATCGAGTAGAAGACGCCGTCATCTACCTTCTGCAGCGGCACTCACCCACTCCTGGAGATCGCCGGCAGCGCTGTGAGGGTCATGTTCTTTGACTTCTCCAGCGCCTTCAACACCATCAGGCCAGCGCCTGCGGGGAAGCTGGAGGATCGTGGGAGTGGACGGCATCTTGCTGCCTGGATTATTGACTACCTTACTAACCGCCCACAGTACCGTGCGGCGCTGCTGTAAGTCAAAGGTGGTAGTCTGTAGCACGGGCACCGCAGGGCACCGCCCTCTCACCCTTCCTTTTTAACATCTATACCTCGGACTTCATATATAACACAAACAGCTGCCACCTCCGAAGTTCTCGGACTAATTCCGCCATCGTGGGCCGTGTGTCAGAGGGGAACGAGCTGGAGTACCGGTCGGTCATCGTTGACTTCGTGGACTGGTGTGAGCGCAACCACCTGTGCTTGAACACTAGGAAGACGAAGGAGATGGTGGTCAACTTCAGGAGAAGCACTCAAACACACACACACACACACACACACTTACTAGTGAACATCCAGGGACAGGACATTGAGACAGTGGACAGTTTCAAGTACCTGGGTGTTCACCTTAACAATAAACTGGACTGGTCCCACAACACCAACGCCCTGTACAAGAAGGGCCAGAGTCGCCTCCACCTTCTGAGGAGACTCAGGTCCTTCGGCATATGCAGACCTCTGCTCAGGACCTTTTATGACTCTATGGTAGCCTCTGCAATCCTCTACGCTGCCATCTGCTGGGCCCCGGGCAGCACAGAGCGGGACAGGAAGAGACCGAACAAGCTGGTCAGGAGGGCCAGCTCTGTCCTCGGCTGCCCACTGGACTCTGTGGAGGAGGTGAGTGAGAGGAGGATGGTAGCAAAGCTCACATCCATCCTGGTCAACAGCTCTCACCCACTGCACCAGACTGTCGAGGAGCTAAGCAGCTCCTTCAGTGGACGACTGAGGCATCCTCAGTGCAGGAAGGAGCGCTACCGCAGGTCGTTCATTCCCACCGCTGTCAGACTGTACAACGCCACTTTGTAACTGTCTGTGAAAATACCGGTTATGTGCAATAAAAACCCCGCGCACTTTAATCAACCACATCTACCCCACTGACTGTGAACCATATCAACCCATCTACTCCGCCCTCAGATACATATACACTTTAATATAGGCCAGTCTACAAAGTTGCTCCCTTCTTTTCTTTTATTGTTTATTAATTTATACTATTTATGTATCTATTTATTTATTTACTTATATAATATATATGTATGTGTGTATGTTTGTACTTGTATCTATTTTTGCACCCCCTACTGATAGTACCTCAAGAGCCTGTAACAGTGAATTTCTCCATTGTGAGATTAATAAAGTTGTATCTTATCTTATCTTATCTTTGCTCTACCAAAAAGTATTGAGCACTCTCCTACGGAAGGATCTACTCAGAAAATCCTATATATATATATATATAAAACACTGAACTGGGAAGAAGGAGGGGTACGTTCAGTCTGTCGTTTGTAAACAATGGTCGCAGCGTCATTACATCATTGCTTCATTACATCAGCGTACTATGTAGGTACATCTAAAGTCAAAATTTGACAAATCGAAAAAACGTAAAATGAATAAACGTAAGTCAGGGAGCGTCTGTATATTGTTATTATCCTGATTTTATTATATTGAAAAATATTAACAACATAGAAAGCCGCTATGGTTAAAGTCTTTTTTCTGGTTCCAAACGTCACAAAATGTTAGATTCCACTTCATTAAAAACAGGTAGAAAAAATGGGGCATTAAGGGTTGCTGAAAGGGTGAGGCAATTTACAAAGGTTCCAAGTGTTTTTTGTGGAAGTGTTCATATTAAACAAATGTGGTTTAGGGTTCTCTGTAGGAACCTGCGAGTGCAGAATACGTGAGAGAAGAGTTTTATTTATTTTTTGTTATCCATATTAAAGCCTTGTAACGTTCAGACACCGGACTAGTGTTTGTTTATTTTTCTGTAAACCTCCACTCTCAATGTTTATTCTTCAGGGAAAATGTGTGGCGGTGGGGGTGTGAGCTGCACCTTCCCTTCCTCCACATAAACGGCTGAAGTGCCCTTGAGTAAGGCAACTAACCCTCAACAGCTCTCCAGTGCCCCCAGTGTTTTCAGCCTAATGCTCTGTGTGTGTGTGTGTGTGTGTGTGTGTGTGTGTGTGAGAGAGAGTGTGAGAGTGAGAGTGTGTGCATGTGTGAGAGACTGAGTGTGTGTCTACGTGAGTGAGTGAGTGAGTGAGTGAGTGTGAGTGCGCGCGTGTGTGTGTGTGTGAGAGTGAGTGAGAGAGAGAGAGAGAGTGAGTGTCCGTGTGAGACAAAGTGTGTGTGTGTGTGTGTGTGTGTGTGTGTGTGTGCACTTGAGAACGTGAGAGTGTGTGTGAGACAGAGAGCGCGACAGGGTGTATGTGAGAGAGAGAGAATGTGTGTGTGTGTGTGTGTGTGTGTGTGTGTGTGTGTGTGTGTGTGTGTGTGTGAGAGAGAGAGATGGTGTGTGTGTGTGTGTGTGTGTGTGTAAGAGCGAGAGATTGTGTGTGTGTGAGAGAGAGAGAGAGAGAGAGAGATAGTGTGTGTGTGTGTGTGTGTCAGTCAGAGGGTGAGGACAATGAAAGATTGTCAGGTGTGTTTTGCTCGACTGTCACCAGGGCTGTGAAGAGTCATGGGAAAGAAATGCCTGTATGTGTGTCGGCGTTAACAGGTTCATGGTTTGCTCAGAGCTCTGTGTAAAAACATGCCGCAGTGTTTTTGTCTCGTAGTTCTGTTCTGTCATGCACACACAGGAACACCAGGGCTGCCGCTGGTGTTGTTTGTGTAAAGTTTTCTGTAAGAACTAAAAACACCCGTGTGTGTGTGTGTGTGTGTGTGTGTGTGTGTGTGTGTGTGTGTGTGTCTGTCTCTGTGTGTGTGTGTGTGCGTGTGTGTGTGTGTGTGTGTATGTGTATTTACATGTACAGCATTTGGCAGATGCTCTTATCCAGAGCGACTTACAAAAAAACCCCCACAGGATTTCATCTGTAGAGTGATGTGCATTTTTAAAAAGTCTTTAATTCATGTATTCTTTAATTCATTCATTAATCTTTTTAAATATTAAAACATGTTTTTTAATATAAAAATTCAATAAGTAATATATATGTGTATATATATATATATATATATATATATATATATATATATATATTTAAAATTCAAAAGAATTATGTTTAAAATCAGTGTTTGTTCTTTTCAGGAAAAAATCAGCTGTTTTTAATTTGTGTGGGGAAGAGAAATTCTAAATTATGTTCCCTGAAATCTCCAAAATATACTGAGATAATATAAATAATATATAATAATAATGTGTATACTGTATTTGTCCTTTAAAAAAATTTATTTAAATGCTATGAATTTTACAAATTATAATTGAAAAATAAACTTAATTAAATAAAAATAGATAATAATTACATTTATTTAATTGGTTAAATTAATCATATTAAAGCTAAACTAAAAATTTAAATTTAAATAATTATGAGGTTTAAAGTGTGTGTGTGTGTGTGTGTGTGTGTGTGTGTGTGTGTGTGTGTGTGTGTGTGTGTGTGAAAACAGGGGACGACCCGGCTGTGCTGAGAGAGCAGCTCTGTGATCTGTGGTGCAGGAAGGAGTTAGTGATGGTGAGAATTCAGAGCTTCACCCAGAGCTTCAATAGAGCACCACAGAATTTAGATTTTTTTTGAGTTTCTGGTCCATTTAATTTCGAGTTGGTTCCTGGTCTCTCTTCTGTTAGAACCACTTTAGATAAATATATTAATTCGCTCTAAATTTAATTTTTCTATTTCACTAATCAAAGTAATCATTTGACTTGTTTAGTACTGTTTCTCATCAGGTTCATTTTTAATATTTATCTTTATGATTTAAATTCTGTCATTTTAACTGTTTTTTTTATTTTTTTTTTTAATTTTTTTTATTCTGATTGAAGGGAATTTTTTGGCGCGATGAACCTTGGATGATTTTTATAATATATTTATTAATTAATATTTATATTTTAGCAAAAATTAATTTGTTTCTATAAACTATAATTCTGTATATACTAAAAAGAAAATTCTGATTTGTTAAAATTCTAAAAATTTCAGTTTGTTCATTGATGAAGAATTTGAATTGGACTTCTGTGAAGGGCTTCTGTGAATGTTCCAGTTGTGCTCTCCTGGTTCTCTCTAGCTGAGGAAGCAGGCTGTGTCCGGGTTCTCCCGGCTCGGTTCACCCCTAGCCGGACTTCTGACGCTGCTGGATGGCTGCCCGGGAGTCCAGAAGAGCAGATCCACGCTGGGTCAGTTCCTCCTCTCAGAGTTTGTGCAATGGAGACACGGCCAGGTGGGGGTCAGCATGAAGGAGCTGGAGGACGAGGACGAGAAGAAGCACCTGCAGCTCCTAGCACTAGAACTTATCACAACCTCACAACCTGGATGCATGGAACCCCTGTTGGAGATCTATGAGCTGAAGAACCTAGAGAAGAATGTGCTGCTGGAGCGCGTGGAATTTCTGAACAACAGCAGCTGTTTCAGAGAGGTTCTGGCTTTTAAATTCCTTTATTAATTGTGTAGTTGCTTGATTTTTGTTGGAGATTTTTATTTTTTTATTTAAATAGAACATCCTGTCGCGTCAGAGGTGAGATGGTTCCAAGAACATATTTGGCCTTTGGGCAGAAATTAAACTTTCACAGATGTCATTGATGCTGTAGTTATGCAGGGCTTATGACTATTATATCGTCTTTCTTTCAACAGAAGTTAAAAAGTTTGAGTGCCAGAAATGCCAGCAGGGAGTGTGTTCTATTCTCACTTACAAAACAAAACATGTTAAGAACTCAACAGAAAGTTTAATAGACTCCGGTTACAGTCACATGGGGTGCCAATATTTTGTGGATTATTTTGCTGTGTTCCTTAACGAGATGTTGCCAAAATTGACGTTAAAATAACCTGAAGCGGGAAAATAAAGATTAGGGTTTTTTTTTTTTTTTTTACATATTCCAATATGTTTTATATAACTTTTAAACATTCAATTACTGTGTAGTTATTTATTTTATCATGCAGTAGAATCTCATTACAGTGGTACCTCACCTTACTATAATCCCAGCAAATGAAAAATTCAGGTTACGAAACACATTTTCCAAAATTTTTTGTTTCTGTATACGAAACAAGTTCTTACGAAACTTGCCATTCAAACAATGCACGAGTTGCTCTCTATTGACTATCTCCGAATATCCCGCCCCGCTGGCCTCCCATTGGCTAGGAGGGATGACGCACCTCCCTCCCATTGGCTATCTCCCAACATACCGCCCCGCTGGCCTCCCATTGGCTAGGAAGGATGATGCAGCTCCCTCCCATTGGCTATCTCCCAACATCCTGCCACGCTGGCCTCCCATTGGCTAGGAGGGATGACGCAGCTCTATCCCATTGGCTATTATGGAGCTGCATCTCCCATAATGCTTTTCGTGTAAAGGACAGAGTTACTGTTATTTCATGAGTTTTTTTGAGTCATTTCAACTTCATTTTTTGACTCGGGCTTTTAACCTTCCATAAACAAGTGTAAGATTATAACTTTGCTAAGAGGGCATGGTCAACACACGCGTGCACAGACACACACGTGCGCACACGCACACACACACACACACACACACACACACACATGCGCGTGTGATTTCCGGTGCGAGTGAAAAGAAGAAGCGGGCTCGTGGTATGCGGTTGAGTGATATCGCAAAGGAATATGGCCAAACCCGTCTACCATCGGTATGATATTGAAGCAGAAGGAGGTCTTAAAAGGTATACTTTTATAATTTTTAAAGGGTTTAGAGGGTAGTATTGGGGGCCTTGGAACGAATCACACGTTTTACATGTAAAATGCGGTTCAATTTACGAAAAATCCAGGTTAAGAAAAAGGCTTTGGAATGGATTAATTTCGTAAGATGAGGTACCATTGTATGTGTTTCTGCTTATTGTGTGCCCACCACATGGACCCCAGATCTGCAACCTGGGGAAGACCAAAAAGTGCTTTTAAATTTTTTTTCATAAAATTAAATATTCATTATATTCATTATAAAGCTTCGTGTACATTAATCAATTCGACTGATATTATTAAACTCGGTATGCTACGTCAATAAAATGTTTTATATATATATATACATATACATATATATATATATATAAGTGTGCTTAGGCAAAGTAGGAAACACTATTAGATCCTGTGCTGAAATGACCCAGACATTAGTTAATTTAAAAAGAAAAAATCTACTTGATGAAAGAGAAATACATTCTTGCTATTAACCATTTTCTTGTCATGGCAACCACAACTCAACACCAATTGTAATGTTTCAATTGGACTCAAATTGCTGAATATGGAGATCAGATTATCCCAGTTTAAAGATCAGGAGGTGATTTATTAAAGCCTGAATATTGTAATATTGTAGAATATTCAGGACTGAACGCATGTGGAATGAGCACTTTGTTCTCTCCTAGGCGGCGTTACTTGGTATGAAGTTAGGACTTCAGAAAGACCTCGACATGGAACGAGTGAGTAAATAAAAAACATAATTCCACAAGCTCACAATTGCTGTTCATCTTGCTTGTCTCACGCTCTGCTCGTATTGCCTCGTCTCTCAGATGTGTGTTCCTCTGATCCTGATGGATAAGCTATCCCTAGCTGAGACGTACGTTAAGGGCCATGCGGACCTACAGGAGCGTCTGATTCGGCTGCTGGACTCATGGTGCTGTCCAGGCTTTAAACTGGAGGACGTTCACAGGTGAGAATACTGACATCAGGACCTTTGTCTGAGTGCACAGCTGTAAATCATTCAGCATTGCCCAGCAGCTGCTGGAATTACACACTCGTATCACAGTAAGTTCTGCTTATTACATGTTTTCTGAAAATCATGAACTTTACATTGCATTCCCAGAGAAAGAGTTGTGGCCTGTATGTCAGTCCCAATGGAAGAGGTGTGATCTGTGTATGTCTCATTGATGGACGTGCAGCTTGATTGTGTGTGTGTTTGAGTGTGTGTATTATTAAGCTGCATGCTTTTATTTATTTTTGCAGGCAGTTTCCTTGTTTGTCTCTTTCTAAACACCAGATGGACCAAATCCAGCCCAAGATGCTTACCAAACATGTCTTCCGGCTAATGGAAAAATTCAGCATTGATCCTGGTGTGTGCGTGTGTTGTGTTGTGTGTGTGTGTATGTGTGTTTGTTTTTGATCTAGATATCTTGCACATTACTGCCATTTTTGACAATCAGCTAATGTCAGATGTTGGGTTTCATTTTATGTGTGTATGATGGTCTGTTATGGTGGTGTTGTGTATGTGTGGTCATGGTTGTGTGTGTATGTATAAGTGTGTATATAGTGATGGCGTGTGTATGGTGGTTGTATGTGGTGGTGTGTGTGTGTGTGGGGGGGTGTATGCTGATGTGTGTGATGGTGTAGGTATGTGTGTTTGTGTGGTGTCTATGGTGATATGTATGTGTGGTTGTGTGTGTGTGGTCATGGTGGTTGTGTGTGTGTATATGGTGAGGGTGTGGGTGTGCGAGTGTGTTAGGTGAGGTGTGTGTGTGTGTGTGTGTGTGTGTGTGTATGGTGGTGTGTGTGTGTGGTGTGTATGGTCATGGTGTGTGTGGCTTTGTGTATGTGGTGATGTATGTGGTGGTCTTTGTGCGATGGTGTGTATGATGGCGTGTGTGTGTGGTGCATGGTGATGGTATGTGTGTGATGGGCTGTGTATGGTGATGGTGTGTGTGTTTGGTGTGGGATGGTGTGTGTGTGTGTGTGTGTGTGTGTGGTGTGTGTGGTGGTGTGTATGGTGATGGTGTGCAGAATGGTGTGTGTGTGTGCGTGATGGTGTTGGTGTGTGCGTGATGGTGTGTGTGGTGGTGTGTATGGTGATGGTGTGCAGAATGGTGTGTGTGTGTGTGTGTGTGTGTGTGTGTGTGTGCGTGATGGTGTTGGTGTGTGCGTGATGGTGTGTGTGTGGTGTGTATGGTGTGTGTGGTGCTTGTGTGTGTTTGATGATGGTTTGTGTATATTCCTGGTGTGTGGGATGACGTGTGTAATATGATGTGTGTGTGTGTGTGTGTGTGTGTGTGTGTGTGTGTGTGTGTGTGTGTGAGATGGTGATGGGGTGTGTAATGGTGTGTTTGATGGGGTGTATAATGGTCTGTGTGATGGTGTGCTGCAGGTTTGTGTGTAAACGCTGTCTTCAAAAGGAAACTTGACTCCCTGAGGTTTCTCATTTATAAGAGGTTTGGAGAGGTGAGAAACAGAAAAATAAATAATTTAAATCATGAATCAATGAACTTATCTTGTAAATGATGTGAAATGTACAGGAAAAGTTTTCCTTTTTTATGATTGAAAAATGAATCGAACAGATTTTAGTTTGTGTTACAGCTGATTTTTAATTTATACACCTGTACACTTCATGCACATGACTTGAATAATATAGCTGAACCATGCGGTCGTCAGGGGTCCTCAAGAAGGTTGGTGGAAGGTTAGCAGTGAAGTTAGAGATTATTTTAAATACTCGATTTTTTTGCACTGGGTGAGAGGGCAGGAATTTTAAAGCTTTTATCGTGAATAAATTAACTCCACAATTAACAGGATTTTCATGAGTTTTAAGGATTTAAAACCTTTTTTGTTGCTTCTGTTTCTGTCTGCTGTAGAAAACCATGTCGGAGGAGAACTGGAGAGACCATGTGCAGGTAACTCTGCTCTTATGCACCTGTTCTTCTTAAACACACACACTTTCCTCTTAAACACACACAATAATCTAGTTTAGATTTATTTTGATTTACTGTACTTGTTTACCCACAATAATGATTTCTTTTGTCTGCTATTTAACTTGATTTCTCATCCAGGAAAATGATGTTGTGCTTTAAATTCACTGCGATGTATAATGTCTCAACCTGCGTTTGTTTTGCGTGCTGCTTATGATTAACTCAGATCTTAAGAAAATAAACTTGTGAATTTTAATTATAATATCGATGTTCATCATTAGTCTACACCCATAACTTTAAGATAAACCTTGCCTATCCTCATACGCCTACTGGTAGCATCCAATGACAGTACAGTAGAGTGGTGTAGCCAATTGTGGGATTAGATTAGCAAGTCTTCAATTTTGTGTTGCTCAAAAGCATGGTGTGTGCGCGTGTGTGTGTGCGTGTGTGTGTGCGTGCGTGCGTGTGCGTGCGTGTGTGTGTATCAGGTCACAGTGGAGGACAGTGTGGACCTCCAGGTTGTGTTGGTGGAGCTGCTGGTGCAACACTGTGGACTGGAAGCTGCAGCTCAGTGGGCCAAACACTACAGTCTTCCGAGACAGAGACTTCCTTTCGGCGTATGGGACACCATGCAGACCCTGTCCTCCAGCCAGCTGTAAGTGTTTTATAGATTCAAACACATGTGCACACACACACACACACACACACACACACACACACACACACACACACACACACACACGCACACACATATACGCACACACAGGTGTGAACTTGTATAGTGATCTCATTGTTTATGCACTTTTACTTTCGATTTAATTGTGAGATTCACTGTGGATTCAATCATTATTACAATGTTTTAAATTAATTACTGTAAATGTTGTGTCTGGGGTGGTTATATATCTAGTAGTACTATTTTTTTTTCACCTGCTAGCACTATTAAACTTAAATTACTGATTTGATTTTTATCAATCTTGATAGAGGGTTAGGGCCTGGGCCTAAAAACATCCATGACATCACATCCATGCAAAGGATCATGTTGAAAAAACCTGAGGGGCTCCCGAGTGGCACTTGGACAAGGCGCATGACTATTAACCCAGAGATCACAAGTTCGGATCATCCGTCCATGACTGGGAGTCCATGGGAGCTAATTGACTGAGCTCTCACAGGAGGGAGGGAGGGAGGGAGGGGCGGCATACACTCAGGTCCCTGTCACTTCCAACCATCGCCAGCCAATCATGGGCATCTGTGAGCTCATTCGTACAAGGGGACAGATAATGTGCTCCCTCTGAGTGTGGTAGACTGCCTCAAAAAATATGCATGCACCACAGTTCGGAAAGAGGTGGGTGGCTAGCATTGCATGTCACGGAGGGGGCGTGTGCATGCTTTTACCCCTCTCTGGTTGGTCCCGGCCATGTGATAGGGAATGCAGTACTTGATGGGTGTGAATTGGATATGATGAAATTAGGGAGGTCTGAAATCTCAAAAAAATCTTTAACATGTGGCAAAAGCTTCTCCTGATGGTCACTATTTAATTGTAAATGTGCCAAGTTATAATAGTCTGTTTGTGCCTGTGAGGAAATGTCCATGCATGCTGAATATCCCTCTAGTGTTAATAATAAATATAAATAAATAAATATATTCATTGCACGTTAGTTCCTGCATTCCATCCACATCTGTGGTACAAGTTAAATATAACCAATCAGGACAAAGAGTTGGATCACAAATGCAAGGCATGTTGTGTGTCAGTTCTGAGCTCCGCTTCCTGCTGTAGATTTCTGATCTTGTGTAATTAAATCCTTCCCATGAAAATATTTCACCTTCTGGGTTTAAAGATTTTATGGGTTAAAGGTTTAAAAGGTTTTGCTTTCTCTGGAGGTCCAACACGGGTTCATAAAGGCGCCTAGATGACACCAGGTTGAAATCTGCATGTTGTGAGATGTGTTTAAAGTACAGAAGTGCAGGAAGTGAGAATCCTGTTTTTTTTTTTTTATTTTATTTTCTTTTCACAGAAAAATAAACAAAGTATGTTCTGCTCTGGATCAGTGGGAGACGCCTCAATCTCACCAGCTTCAGTTCTACCAACTTCCTCTGGACCAGCAGTACGTCCTCATGGTGGAGAATCCAGAGCAGCTGCAGCACTGCAGAGACTCAGTTCTACAGGTACCGGTCCACTCACTCCAACCTCATCATCATCATCATCATCTCACCTGCAGGAGAAACTGCAGAATCAAACACTGGATAAACAAAGCAGGGATAGGAGCAACCTCTTCAAATGTTATTTATTTATTTACTTAATTTTCGCATTATTTGTTTTTTCTGTAATATTCTCTTACAACTTTCTTTCCCCATTCTTCTCTTCTTCTATTGTTCTATTTTTATCTATTTATTTCTTGGCGACCCCTGAAGGGAAAAGCCGAAAGGAAAAGATTTCTTTATCCTGTTATATATTTTTTTCTATTTTCAGCATTTTTCTTTCTTTTTTCTCATAACTTTTTCTTCTTTGTTGATATCCCTTTTCATCCCTACCTCCTTTTCATCCAGTTTTTTATTTGTTTTTCTTCCCTTTTTTCCCCTTCATTTTCCTCCTTTTCTTTCTCTCTCTTTTTTTTTGTATTTTCTCCAGTTTCAATTTCTTTTTGTCTTTATATTTGATTTTTTTAATGGTTTTCTAAAATGTTTCTTTGGGTTTCTGTGAGTCAGAAATTCGTGAGTAAAAATATATCATTGTACATATTTGAAATTTTTAGATAGGTTTAAAACTTGTCATTTCTTTCTTAATCAGTAGGTTCTCAATGTTTAGTC
This sequence comes from Plotosus lineatus, assembly GCA_024760905.1. Lineage (NCBI taxonomy): Eukaryota > Metazoa > Chordata > Actinopteri > Siluriformes > Plotosidae > Plotosus > Plotosus lineatus. The sequence continues at coordinate 60,600,220 of CM045735.1, read as the reverse complement.
CTGTGTGCGGCTTTGGATTAGTGAGGAGTGGTGGGCACACAGTGATGACATCATACAGTGCTGATTGACTGATAAGAGGAACACTAATGAACAGTATGGTTGGTCTAGGTTATGAAGGCACATAGTGACCCTGTTGTTTTCTTCCCCGTCCATAGGCGGGGTGTGTGGTGGGCGTGGACATGGAGTGGCGAGCTGGATTTGGTACAGTGAGCACGCAACGCATCTCCCTGATCCAGCTAGCCGTGAAGGACCGCGTGTTCCTCTTGGATCTATGTGCTCCAGGTCTCAGCCATCACAGTCTGACTGTCAGCTTCATCCGCAACCTCCTCACCGATACCACCGTCCTAAAGCTGGGTGAGGTACCATAAAGTTGGAGGAGACACAAGTTGAGGTGGTTCCCACTGTGGTTCGCCAGAGAATGTTTGTAACATGGCTAATGGGAGCGTTGTGCGTTTTAACCACCAGATTGTGACATCTGTAATGTTTTGATAGAGAATGGAACATCTGAAAAACAAACTGAAGGTTGTGGTCAGTTTGAAAGGTGTTTGTGTGTGTGTGTGTGTGTGTGTGTGTGTGTGTGTGTGTGTGTGTGTGTAGGTTATGGGATGTCTGGAGATCTGAGATGTCTGGTGGCCACATGGCCTGAATTAAAGGAAGAACCCCTGGAGTTTAAGGGAGTGTTAGACCTGCTCCATGTCCATCAGGAGGTAGCGATCTCCTCAACCTATCTCTATCAATTATACCATACCTGCTCTTAAAGGGACAGTCCACTATAAAATTCACTCCATCAAGTGTTCTTTTTTGTTTTTCCTTCCTTTTTCGAAACATTGTTTTCCTCCCCCTTTTCCCCTTTTCTTTTTTCTTTATTATTTATCTCTATATTCATCACTGTCTCATGACTTTTCTTTCTTTTATCATTGTAATGTAATTTTTTCCTAATTAACTGAAAACCCTAATTACCATTAAGACACATAAATTTAGTCACATAACGTACAATTGCTTGAGTGAGAGGAGTGATTGGCGCACAGTGATGACATCACACAGCCCTGACTGGATAACAGGAGATTGGTGCTGATGTAGAAATGTTTTATTGACGGTGTCACATTCACAGCGACGTCGCAGGTTGTTAGTATAAAGTCCACAAACACTTCTCAAAGATCTTACATGGGATGTGAACTTACACTTCTGGACTCTTGATTAGTTGCAGCGGTCCTGGCGTAAGAGAGCTGGGTCTCGTCCGGTCGAGTCGAATGAGGGCCCGGCGGAGAAAGGGTTGAGTCTTTTGGTCCAGCAGGTGCTGGGAAAACCGCTGGATAAAACCGAACAGCTGTCCAACTGGGAACGCCGTCCACTCCGCATCGGGCAGGTCCGCTACGCAGGTCAGACATGAACCATGCCTACAACTTTTCTTTTATTATCCTATTGAGTGTATTTTACATTCTTTCTTTCATCCTGTTTATTATTATTGCTCTCCCACTTAATCTCTCTCTCTCTCGCTCTCTCTCTCTCTCTCTCTTTGTAGCAATAGACGCGTTCTGTCTGGTAGATGTGTATCTGACTCTTTCAGCGGATCCGAAGGCATTTGGACTTCCTGATGATTTGTACTCTGTAAAGCCGAGATCGTCGACCAAAAGTGACTCCAGCAAAAAAACAAAAGAGAAGAGGAAGCAGAGGGGCCAGGGGGTTAGTCACTGACGCACACGCGCACACAGCACATACACGCGCACGTGCGCACACACACACACACACACACACACACACACACACACACACACACACACCTATACACACTTTTTACTATTTCACAAGCTGCAGTCGCGTAGGCCTCCGTCAGTCCCGAAGGACTATGGCTGCGCTCTGGCCAGTATCCCGACTGGTGATACTCCCCAGTGCACAGAGCCTGGGTAGGGAGTAATGAGGGACAGGCTGTTACCCAAGCAGCAAGTCCCCCCTGTCTCGGCGCCACCGGAAGGATCCAATGGAAAGGCAAGTGCCGATACGACTGGCTTCCAGTGCCGCTGCAGGAGAGAAACTACGGTCAATTTAGAACGGCCAATTAACCTACAGTGCACGTCTTTGGATTGCGGGGGAAACTGGAGCACCCGGAGGAAACCCACACAAGCACGGGGAGAACATGCAAACTCCACACAGAAACGCCCAGGCCGGGAATCGAACCCGGGCCTTCTTGCTGTGAGGCGGACGTGCTAACCACTACGCCACCGTGCAGTCACAGTTTTTATAATTTTACTAGCTTTTAAAGGTAATGCAAAAAAATGTTTCCTTTGTGCTTTAATGTTAACTATCGACTTCCAGTAAGATTAGCAATCCTATTAAACCTTTAAAATATGATTGCTAATTCCAACTTAATAGCTAACAATCAAATTTTTATGTCTTTTTTTGAGCTAATTTTTAATTTTTATTGCTAAAATGGTTAAAGAGCCTCCTGTCTTTTCCTCAGTGCCACTGTTTCTAAACCATACAACATCACTGGCCTCAGCACAGTTTTGTACATTTTCCTTTCATTCTTGCCGATACCATCCTATCACACGTTACACCGGACACTTTTTGCCAACCATTCCAACCTGCCTGCACACGCTTCTTCACCTCTTTTCCACTCTCAATTGCTCTGGGTTGTTGAGCTGAAGTACTTAAAATCCTCCTCCTTCTTTATCTCTGCTCCCTTTAACCTCACCGTTCCTCTTGGGTCTCCTTGAGTCCTTCTTGTTCACACACATGTATTCTGTCTTTACGAGGCTAAAACCTTCATTCCTCTCCTTTCCAGGGCATACCTCCACCTCTCTAGATTTTCCTCCACTTGTTCTCTGCTCTCACTACAGATCACAATGTCATCTGCAAACATCATAGTCCATGGAGATTCTTGTCGAACCTTGTCTGTCAGCCTGTCCATCACCATAGCAAACAAGAAGGGGCTCAGAGCTGATCCTTGATGCAGTCCCACCTCCACCTGAACTCTTCGGTGACGCCAACAGCACACCTCACCACTGTCTTATATCTCTCATACATGTCTTGAACCACTCTAACATACTTCTCTGCCACTCCAGACTTCCTCATGCAATGCCACAGTTCTTCCCCCGGCACCCTGTCATATACTTTCTCCAGATCCACAAAGGCACAATGCAGCCCCGTCTGGCCTTCTTTATTAACATCCTCAAAGCAAACACTGCATCTGTGGTGCTCTTTCTTGGCATGAAACAAAACTGTTGTTCACAAATGGTGACATCTGCCCTTAGTTTAGCTTCCACTATTCTTTCCGTTAACTTCATCGTTTGGCTCATCAACTTTATCCCTCTGTAGTTGCCACAATTCTGCACGTCTCCCTTGTTCTTAAAAATGGGCACCAGCACACTTCTCCTCCATTCCTTTGGCATCCTCTCACTCTCTAACACCTTGTTGAATGTTCTTGTCAGAAAATCTACTGCTTCCTCTCCTAGACACTTCCATACCTCCACATTTATATCATCAGAACCAATGATGACGCCTTTCCATTCTTCATCCACTTCAATGCCCTCCTCACTTCACCCTTACTAATCTTTGCGACTTCCTGGTCCTCAACAGTCACCTCTTGTACTCTTTTTTTCTCTCTCTCATTTTCCTCATTCATCAGCTCTTCAAAGTACTCTTTCCATCTTCCCAGCACACTTCTGTCATCAGTCAATACATTTCCCTCTCTGTTCTTAATCACTCTAACTTGCTGCATGTCCTTCCCATCTCTATTTCTCTGCTGTGCCAACCTGTATGAATCATTTTCTCCCTCCTTACTGTCCAGCCTATCATACAAGTCATCATACGCCCTCTGTTTGGCCTTTGACACCGCTACCTTCACCTTATGCTGCGTTTCCCTGTTTACTCTCTTCAATCCTCTCAATGCCCCACTTCTTAGCTAATCACTTCCTTTGTACACACTCCTGCATTTCCTCATTTCACCACCAAGTCTCCTTATTTACTTTCCTTCCAGGTGACACACCAAGTACTTTCCTACCTGTCTCCCTGATCACATTAGCTGTAGTTGACCAGTCATCAGGAAGCACTTCCTGACCACCCAAAGTCTGTTTGAACTCCTCCTTGAAGACCACATGTCACTCTTCCTTTTTCAGCTTCCACCACTTTGTCTTCTGCTCTGCCTTTGTCTTCTTCACCTTCCTCACCATCAGGGTCATCCTGCACACCACCATCCTATACTGTCTGGCAACACTATCACCTACTACTACTTTGCAGTCACGGATTTCCTTAAAATTTGATACAAGATGTAGTCTACCTGTGTGCTCCTACAACCGCTTTTATAAGTCACCCTATGCTCCTGTCTCTTCTGGAAGAAAGTATTCACCACAGCCATTTCCATCCTTTTTGCAAAATCTATCAACATATGTCCTTCTGTGTTCCAGACATGGGTACCAAACCTGCCCATCACTTCCTCGTCCCTTCTGTTGCCTGCACCAACATGTCCATTGAACTCTGCACCAATGACCACTCTTTCACCTCTGGGGTTACTCTGCATCACTTCATCTAACTCACTCCAGAATCTCTCCTTCTCTTCTCGCTCACATCCTGCCTGTGGGGCATAAGCACTAACAACACTGAACATCACACCTTCAATTTCTAACTTGAGACTCATCACTCTGTCTGACACTCTTTTCACTTGTAGAACATTCCTGACAAACTCCTCCCTCAAGATGACTCCTACTCCATTTGTTTTCCCATCCACACCATGATAGAACAGTTTAAAGCTGCTCCTAAGCTTCTAGCCTTGCTACCTTTCCACCTGGTCTCCTGAACACACAGTGTGTCCACCTTCCTCCTCTGCATCATGTCAGCCAGCTCTCTACCTTTTCCTGTCATAGTTCCAACATTCAAAGTCCCTACTCTCAGTCCTAGACTCATACCTTTCCTCTTCTCTCTCTGCCTACGGACAAGCCTCCGCCTCTCCTTCTTTGACCTACAGTAGTTTCCATCAGCACCCTGTTGGTTACCAGCACTGATGGTGGTCGTTGTTAACCCGGGCCTCGACCGATCTGGTATGGCATTCTGATTTTTGACTCGCATTTTATATTTGGCATTGGTTTTACGCCGGATGCCCTTCCTGACACAACCGTCTGCATAGGAAGAACGCTGGCTTATGCCCCCCCTCATGGCTGCATTAGGGAAGGTAATACCTGATGGGTGGGAATTGGATACAAATAAATTATGGAGCAAATGGGAAAAACATTAAAAAAAAAAGATGTCTAATTTTACAGAAGGATTAATAAACACATCCATTTGTCTCATCCTGAATGTGTCGGTGTAATATTTCTTATTCTGTGATACCTGTGTCGACATGATAACATGTTTAATCGAGTGTGTAAGTGAGGTAAATCCCCATAATTGCACAACCCCTGTGTAAGTTTTTTTTTTTGTAGCTTAGCGTTGGCGTTTTGCTTGCTTCCAGGCTCCTCCGAGTGCTGGCGGGTTGATGGGCAATCTGGATGAGTGTGTGAAGGGGAACAGCGAGCATCACAGATCCTCTATAATGCCCCAGGAGCTGCGGGTGGTATGTGACAACATGTTGCAGGGCCTGGGAAGATACCTGCGCTGCGTCGGCGTTGACGTGCTGATGCTGGAGAACACGGATGACCACAGAGTCGCAGCGCAGGTCCGTCATTTTCACCCAATATAAACAGATGTATTGGCACCCTTCATGTTAAACAAACAAACAACAACAAACAAACAATTCTTTATTGTCAAAGTACTTTTTACATACATTGAAATTTGGTTTTGTGCTCTGGGCACCTGTCGCCACTGTGCAGCGCCAGTTATTGCGTTGCTCTATCCTTTTGATGCTGAGCGCCAAGCAGGAAGCAACAACTGCCAAATTTTAACGTCTTATGGTATGACGCGGCCAGATTCGAACTCCGACCTTCCGGAGGATAAAGCGGACGCTCTACCAACTGAGCTAAACTTCAAAAACAGGTAGTCGGTGATGGCATGTTGGGAGAAGCCAAGTGATTTCACACAACAGCCAGTCACTGTACTTTAAGTAAACAAACCTGACAGTAAGTTTGCTGCTCAGCTCAATCTGGAGAAGATGTTTAAAAATTGGTATTTTTAATTCTAAGATTAATTTATCCTTTCATTATTATTCTGAAGACTTTTCTTTTTTTGTTTCTTGTTTGAAATTTCTGTCAACCTGAGAGAGGAGAAGGGAAAAATAAATGCCATTTTAAAGAACAGATATTTTATTTTTTAACAGTAGAACAGGGCAAGAACACAAGGAAGGTACTAAATTATTATTTGTATTCGAATCCTGACGCAGTGGTTTGATATAAATGTGTAATAAAGTGAACAGTGTTCTGGGCTGATCCAGTGGTGGACGGACATATTGTACTTTTCAGACGCTGTATATTCTGTTGAATGTCCTGCTTTAAACAGAACAGAAACGCCTCTGAGGTGGATTCAAAGTGACAGGGTCCCCAGGTAGTCAGGTTTTAAAACTACTTTCATTCGGAAAGTTAAGACCACAGGAATAAAAAGAGACGCTTTTCCCAATTTTATTTATTTTTTTTAGAAATCATGAATATTAACATTGGTGGATTATCAAAACGAGGCCGACTAATAGACTACAGGATTTCACGTGCTCATGTTGAAAAGACCGTTTCTTAGTATACCAATATAGAACAAGTATAATAAGGAACGGTCTTTTCAGCACGTGAGATTCAGTGAGTGAGATTCACATACAAACTCATTCTAGCACTCGTAGTACTGAACAAGCATACCAAGTTTAAAAGGTCTAGTTTCAGCACACAGCAAGTAAATGTCCAGAAACTAAAGTGTGATGAATAGACAGACAGAACCGATCCCAATGAAATGCAAGGATCCCTGACTTTCCGTGGTTAATTGGGACCAAGATTCCCCCCGTGACCGTCGAATTCCACGAAGTAGGATCAATATATGTACATATATATGTATATAATATCAATAAATACATATTCAATACTATAAATTCTGATAACAATTAAACAAAATAATCAAAAATAATGCATCAGATGTAAATAAAATATAAATACTCACACATACAGACATGCGCGCACGCACACACGTGCGCACCTCACATAAAAATGTAAGTAGTTTCGATGGGGGGTTTTGGGTTGTTTTTTGTTTGTTTGGGGTTTTTTTTGTCATTGGCCTTGTTTTTGGAGCATTTTCCTTAACTTTTCCCCCTATTCTTTCTTAATTTCCTTATTTTTTAATTCAAGGAATAATTAAAAAAAGACGTGTTCCACTGAAGTTGCATGAATTGACGCGAAGTAGCGAGGGATTCCTGTAATGGGTTTGCTTGTTTCTTTTTTTTTTTCTTCTCAAATTAATGTTGGACATGATAAGATTATTCAGTGGTTGAGTGAAATTGAGTTTATTAATAAGGTCTGACGTTCATATAATGATTTAAATAATGTGTTCTCTTTGTGGTGCCAGTAATTCTGTCTTCTAGAATTGAAGTAATTAAATATATTTTAAAAAATCCTAATCTTTTATTTCTGTGTTTTTAACAGATAGCTCGACACGAAGGTCGTATTATCCTCACTTCCGGACAACCATTTCAAAGTGTGAGTGTGAGTGTGTGTGTGTGTGTGTGTGTGTGTGTGTGTGTGTGTGTGTGTGTGTGTGTGAAAGAGAGAGACAGAGAGAGAGAGAGAGAGAGAGAGAGCACATATGTGTGCCTGTTAAGAATATATTTATACTTGAAGAACAAAATGTTTTTAGATAATAATTTTCATATTTAAAAATAATGTTAATATTTATAATTTAATTATTTAAAACATTCTCAAACTAAATGATGTAAATAGGAAGTTACTGAGCAGATGTTGCTGGCCACAAACATTTTTGCACCCTTCTCCATCTCGGGCAGTAAACATGAATTATCAGTTCATTCATCATTTTCTGTAACCGCTTAATTCTAATTAGTGTCGCTGATGCCCATCCCAGCCAACTCTGGGCGAGGGCAGAGTGCACCCTGGACAGCTCGCCAGGCCATCGCAGGGCTGAAACACGTTGACGGCTATGCAGCCTACTCTTGTCGAAAGTCAGCAATAGTTCTTTTACATGCCTCACACCATAGACAGTGAGAGACATGGCCGGCCTTTGATAACCCAGTTAGCTGCACTGTGGGGGACAGTGACAACCTTGTGGAGAGTGGGACTTGAACCCCCAACAACAGGAACAGTGATCCAGCACCTGTACCACGAGGCCATCACTGCCCCTTGAATCATCAGTGGAAGGACAAAAAAAAATTACTATTTTGTGTTTTTTTTGTGTGTGTGTGTGTGTGTGTGTGTGTGTGTGTGTGTGTGTGTGTGTGTGTGTGTGTGTGTGTTTAGCTCCGGTCACAGGTCGCAGAGGGCTGCTGTCTCACTATGGACTGTTCGGAGAAGGCTCGGGACCAGGCTGTTCGAGTCCTCAAATATTTTAACGTCCACCTCACAGCTTCGGATATATTCAGTCGATGCCAGGTGACTGTGTTGTGTGTGTTTTAAAGAATGCTTGTGTGTGTGTGTGTGTGTGTGTGTGTGTGTGTGTGTGTGTGTGTGTGTGTGTGTGTTTATTTTTAGCAGGGGCATTGATCAATTTAAGTAAAATTCTAGTTTTCACAGATTTAAACTGAGCTTGTAAAAGAGTTTCTGACGTCATGGGCTTCACTTTGCACTCAAAGCCGTACTTCCTGGCTGATGTAGTTTCACACAAGTTGTACCCGAAGACTTACCTGTACAGTTCTTTACATCTGTTTACTCACTTTGACCATCATCTACAGATTTAAATACTTGTCCAATTACACTCATACTTATTTATTTATTGAAATAGTTTTATTTGTTTGCATGTCTGGGTGTTAGAAGTTTCCTGCCCACAGATTTTGACAGATAAGTCTTTGTTTTTGAAGGGGAAGTGATCACCCAATGAGCTTTGTGTTCAATTTTGGTAAAAATCCCCACTCTGATAATATCTCGCGCGTGCACGCACGCACACACACACACACACACACACACACACACACGCACGCACGCACACATTATCTTGATCTTTTTAAAAAGGCACTTACAATGTCGGTGGAAACACATCTGATCTGAATGGAACCTGTTCTGTATATTCAGATTCGGAAGTTCAAAACTGAGATCAAGTTTCATCCAGTTCTGACCCAGAATGCCCATTTGGTGGTAATTTGAGTTTACTGCAGGAAATCCTGTTTAACGTCCAGAAGCTTCTATCTCCGAAATATTTTCATCAGATCAGGACCAGACGTGTTGTGAGATCTGATATAATGATAAGGAAGTGAAGTTTTATCTCGATCTTCTGGGACGATGAGATTGACCTGTTTTGAATATTGGTTGGCGGTGTTGTGCTGGTGTTGTACAGGGTTGTGATGTGTTAGAAACCAACAGCAACATGTACATGAGACCTGATTCAACCCTCGACACATCTCAGCTTTCTGAGTAAATCTAATGGATTTCTTAACATTGAGGTTTTAGTTCAGTTTTTTTAATTATAATAAATTTTCATATAAGGGATTGTTTTGTTTGGTGGAGGAGCCTTTTTTATGTACAGTACTTAGTACTTAGTCAATTTGATTGTATACAGGGATCCCTCGCTACTTCGCGCTTCAATTCATGCGGCTTCAGTGCATCATGTTTTTTTTTTTAAATATTCATCGAATTAAAAAATAAGGAAATTAAGGAAGAATAAGGGAAAAAGTTAAGGAAAATGCCACAAAACAAGGCCTAATATGCAAAAAAAACCAAAAAAAACCAAACCCTAAACAAGCACAAAACAAAAAAAACAACCCAAAATCTCCCATCAAAACTAGTTACATTTTTGTGAGGTGCGCATCTGAGTGCGTGTGCGCGCTCCTCTGTAGGTGTGTATTTATATTTTATTTACATATTATGCATTATTTTTTAATGTTTAATTGTTATTATAATCATTTATAGCATTGAATATGTATTTATTGATATTATATACACATATACATGTATGTATACATCAGTCAGGGGGGTGGGGGTGGGGGGTGATCCTGCTTTGCGGATTTCGGTGGTCCGGGGTGGAGCTCGGTTCCAATTGACCGCGGAAAGAGAGAGATCATTGTACTTCATAGTTCCTAACTTGCAGTGTTACATAAATTCTTGTATACCTGCGGGATACGGACCTGAATACGTCTGTATGTACTTGTGTTCTTACCTGTGTCCTTTTTACCTGTACGTAATGATATAGTTATGATCCTGTACCTACTCCGAGTTACATATCTATTAATTACTCATCATGTTCATGTCGATGTGTATTTATGTGTATTTATCCGCATGTCTGTCAGTAAGAAGAGTAGCACACAATAGTATGTGGAAGTGCAGGTAGAGTCAGAGAGGGGTGTAGAAGAAAGGAAAGATGCAGGTAGACAGGTAACCAATTCATCATTTTTTTTTTTTTTTATCATGTCATCTTTTCATCAGCTCACATGTGCAAAAGTTCAGGAGCATTTGCGTCAGAAGTGTCGTCTGGTCGGGATCAGGCGCTGCACGGTGAGCTGAGGGAAGTCAGGCGGAAAGATGTAGGAAGTCTGAAAGAGGAAAAACAAACATCAGCACAATTGTTTTATTTTCTGCCTTAAATTTTATCTGGAAGCCATAAAGGGGGAAATAAAAAAAAAAAAACAGAAAAAAAAAAAAAAATCCCCCGAAAATATTTTCCACGTTTGTCTCCCACATTCAGAATTACGTACTGAACATGTAATTATAATAATATACAACTCACAAATATTAGATAATATAATTTATAATGAATAGAAAATACAATTTATAGCTAATAGAATATAGAATTTACGATAGTAGAATTAATGTCTAATAGCTTGTGCTTTTTTTACCTACATATGAAATTTATATTTTATTATTTTACTTATTTTTATATTATTTATTATTTTATTTTTTTGTAAAAATGTATATTCTAGCATTTTACACTTGCACCCTGACTGGCTTACTCGTGTAGTTAGTTGTGTACATAGACACATTTGCTTACTTATAGACTTGTTTCCGTGGGTGAGGATGTAGATGAGGTCAGCCTCGCTCTATGGCTATTGAAATGAATTTACTGTCAGTGATCCAGGTCATCCTGGCAGTTGAGAGATTTGAACACACAACCTTCTGATCACTGGAGCAGAAGCATAACCTTTGAGCTTGTGCTGAACTTAAAGCAATCAGAAAGGTCACGTCCTGTACACAGAAGCCGCTGAGGCAGCAGGGTGGGCTTTCTCCGGCGTTGCTCAGATAGGAGATCCTCCATCAGCTGGTTCCTGCAGAGAGAAGCAAACAAACAGTGTGCACATTTACATGGGGCACCTAATCGTTTCAATATAAACTTTTATCTGGTAGTTTTATATTTGGCAGAGGCATGATGTGGAAAACAAACTCAATAAACCTCCTGCAGAGAAAGAGCGCGATGGATTGGTTGGATGGGACAGTGACAGTTTCCTGCTGAATAGCAACCCTATGGACTTCAGGGGTTTGGTCTGGATATTTACATTTACAGCATTTGGCAGATGCTGTTATCCAGAGCGACTTGCAATTGTAATTTTTATTCAAATTGAGGGTTAAGGGCCTTTCTCAAGGGCCCAACAGTGGTGACAGTGGGAACTGAATTGCTGACCTTCGGATTAGACACCCGTCTTGTTAACCACTAAGCCACCGCTGCTCCAGGATATGTATTCGTGGTTTACTCCAAAATGGTTAAATAAACATTAAATAAATGCATTTTTACTAAAATTATTTCAATGTTATATTTATTACATTTTAAAATATTTCTAAAATCTAAACAAAACCAAATGAAAATCGAATGAGAAAAAGTGAAAACAATTATAATACTGCATTCAAAAATCTGGTTAGTCAGATTTTAATATGAAACAACCAATCCGGTGTCAGCAATGACCCGATGAATGATTATTCAGAAGTTAGATGATGGACGTCCTCAGTGTTGGAGGTCCCACATGACTAGCACCTTGCTCACCGTTGTCCATGTTCCCCTTCCTCCATCTGGTTTCCCATCCTCCACCACCACATTTAACGTCTTCTGTCCCAGAGTGAGGTGAGCGAAGGAATGCGGAGAGGGGAAGAAGGAAGAGATAAGAGAAACAGCTTTTGAGGACGGAGGGTCTCAGGCTGCCCCCTTTCCCCCCACAAGGGTGATCTTCTGAAAGGCCACCCAGGCAACCTGAATGCTTTTGTTATCTGCCGGTGGAGCTTTTGATGATCTGCGGCTGTGTGTCTTTCTCCTCCAGCTCTCGCAGACATTCCTTCTGTCCAGTTCAAGCCCTGAGCCCCATGTGTGGCCTATTGATACCCAGTGACAATCATTATCCCCGCCAGACTCGCTGTAATCCCTGTGCCTCTGCCTGTCCGCACACTCGTCACTCACTCTCGTTATCGTGTACGTATGTAGCACTCGGATTGTCAGTCACAATCATGTGAGCCAATCGTGAACATCTGCGAGCTTGTGTCTGTGGAACAGGGTGGACCCCGCTTTCCTCCGAGTCTGTTTCACCATCCTGTGAGAAGAGGTGGCGTTTCTGATGTGGTTCAGAGAAAGTGCGTGTTCGCGTGTTGGTTCGATGCGGGGTTTCCGAGTAAATATTTTTCAGGTTTAAACATGTTACTGCATTGTAAGTATTTTGTGGTCGCTACACTGCCCTATTTACACATCATTCTGCAGTGCATTGTGGGATTTCTTTTGCGTTGTGTAGTGTAGGATGGAATTCTGACATGCTGAAGTAATTTAAAGTGACATTTGTGTCTAAACCACAGATTTGACGACAAAGCCGTGTTTCATTCTGTAATTTATTTGGGCGTGTATCAGAGTATCCCGCTCCCATAATGCCACACATCAGAATTCAGTGGCTCATCACAACCTCCAGGGTGTGGCATCCATTCCGACATTTCCCAGTCGCTGCCGTTTCTCCGATTTCACCGTCGTTAGCGTAGGGATCAAGTTGTGCTCCGCAGATGGCATGCGAGTTCTCTGGAACCGGGCTTGGCGTGCCTCTTCCTCTCTCTCTCTCTCACACACACACGCGCGCACACGCGCGCGCACACACACGCACTCTTCCTCGGCGAGCATCAGATATCTGCCGTCTGTTTTTAGAAGTGTGGAGATGGGACAGATAACCATCAGCAGCGCCTCAGACGGCGCGGTGGCACTACAGCCACGGTTCCCACGGTCCCTCTGAGAGCTGGGGGGCAGGAACTGAAACGATGTGAGAGGATGGTATGAGAGAGGAAGTGAGAGAAAGAGTGCACATGTTCTTAAGCAGGATTCTTAAATGAAAGCTTTGATGTGCAGAAGAGAGAACGTGGACTGATTGAGAAAAGGCGAGGGCAACGTTACGGTTCCACTTCAATGCCATCTTACACCACTCTGTGTGTGTGTGTGTGTGTGTGTGTGTGTGTGTGTGTGTGTGTGTGTGTGTGTGTGTGTGTATACATGTGTGTGATGAGCTTGTACGCCTCTCTTAGCATGTTAAGTACTATTTTGGTTCCTTTTTGATCTGTCATACTTCCTGATTTTTTTTTTTATTCTTTTTTTCCTCATGAGCTGATTGTGAGAAACATGTTTCAAAAAGCACAAAGTGTCTGCAAAAACAAAAACGTCAAATTCTCCCTGTTTTCCCCTCCATCTGCGAGCTGGAAAAAAAGAAGGTTCTTTATGCAGTTTGATTCTGCGTTTATTCACCTGCCATTTCTATCATCAAAAAAATTAGACATCAAAATAAAATTTGTGCATAAATATCATTACTGTAGAATTACTGGCACTTATACAAACACTGTAGTTATTTATGTAGAAGGGTTATTTTAAAACAAATAATCAAATAATAACGAGTGTTTTATACCGTGGTATCACAGCATCATCCAGCATCCTGTTGATGACAGCGGCACTAAATCACTTCCTGTTATTTATAACAACAAGCACAGTGTTAAAGATCTCACAGCCCTGTTGTGTCTGGAATGTTCTCTCAGGTCTGTTTGGATTGTTTGAGACTAAACCACATCTCTGAGGTCCATATGAGCCTCCCGGCAGACGAACCTAGGATTCGTGTTGGACTACAGTATCACTGTCAGCATATCGATCGAATCTGCGGTCGTTTTTCCAACAGCTCCGTGTTGCTGATCCACAGCTCCACTTGTATGCACGGCATGTGTCAGGAATCGAGAACAGATCACTGTTTAAAGTAGTACAAGCGTAGGGAGAAGGGTGTGCACTAACCGGGCCAATATTTGGGTCCGTGAGGCGCCGTTGAGTTTCACTATTATACAAATGGATTCATTTGGATTCTCACTTTTTCCCCACAAAACATTTTGGAAGTCTGAAACTTTTGAATGGACCCCAGCTACTGAGAGAGAAGGAGAATGGGGAGGGGTGTGTGTGTGTGTGTGTGTGTGTGTGTGTGTGTGTGTGCGTGTGTGCGTGCGTGCGTGTGAGGCAAGAGAGGGGAGAAGAGAGACATTCCATAAACACGCCAAGACATTCTGAGGGAAATCATTCCAAATATTTCCCTGTGAGAGCGAAAGGGAGAAAGGAAGTAGAGGGATAGAGAGGTGAGAGGGAGGGATGGGAGGGGGAGAGAAAAGAAGAGGGGAGGGGAGGGGAGAGAGTGAAAGAGGAGAGGGAAAGAAAGAGGGGGAGAGGGGAGGAGAGAAAGAAGGGAGAGAGAGTGAAAGAAGTGAGAGAAAGAGAGTGAGAGAGGAAAGGGATAGAGTGAGGGAGAGAGGGGAGAGGGAGAGTAAGTGAGAGAGAGAGAGAGAGAGAGAGGGTGAGGAAGGGGACAGTGAGGGAGGGAGAAGAGAGGGTAGGGAGGGAAAGGAGAGAGAGATCGGATGAATGCAAGAGTCATCTGAATCTGCGAGTAAAAGAAGAGAGCTGACGCAGATCGGACCTGGTCTTGGGTTTTATGTGACTCTCATACCCCCATTTCGTTGGAGCGCGGCAGACTGACGGAAGCAAAAATGTTGTCATCCGCAAAAATTCCGCAATTATTCCCTCATCTTCCATGTGATTCCGTAGTTATTCCTCAAGTCTTCCTCCACTTCCGTATGCTTTCGGCAGGACATGTTCAAAAGCACGTTCACGGGAAAAAAAACTCCGTGAGTGTTCCGTGGGGTCACTTTGGCGTACTTTGGCGTACCTGTTCCGCACATGCTGTAAACATTTCCCGAGAGTGTAAGAATTCCCACTTTTTCGTCGGATTTTCACCCATTTTCCGTGTAAAAATGCCGAAGCTCTTCTGTAGACTGCGCTCCGCGCCTTTCCGCTACACGATTCTTGCACGCCACAGTCCAGTGAAATGGGGATATAAGAATTTCCACTTTTCCGTGTAAAAATGCTAAAGCTCTTCCATAGACTGCCTTCCGCGCCTTTTCCGCTACAATCCTTGCATGCCGCAGTCCAGTGAAATGGGGGTCACTTGGTGTGCGTGTGTGGTGTTCGAGGAAAATAATCCCTTTCCTCGTGTGGACAGAGAAGGAAAGTGTGAGATAAAATGTGTGAATATATAAATACGGGCTGCGCTACCGGAACACGTGTTTCTGAGAGTTTCAATGTCCGTCCAAAACCCTCTAAATCCGTCACTGTGAGCTTTAGAACTATGCAGATGCTCCAGAACACGTCTGAAGACTGAACAAATTTCCACTGTCCCACATTCCTTTGTCCCAAAATTGTGTGCTTTCCAGAAGCCTTTGTGCATTTCATGCCAAGAAACGCAAATGTTGAGCAGAATTGATCCGGACGATTTTAACCCTCGCAAAGTTCGGCCATAAAACCTGTGCATCATTTTAAGGGATATTCCATCTCTGTTGGAACGATTTCTTTCTTTAACGTCAACATTGGGACGTTTTCTGGTTAGTGGTTCTATATGCAAGGCCGTCCACGTATGAAAATATTTCTCTGTGATATTTACACAGAGATCTGTGCTGCACGCCAGGACTGAGTTTTATTAATTTTTTTTCCCACACGGAGGTGATAATCAGCTGACGTGATTTGAAACCGTTATTGCGACTGCACACTTTCCCACACAACCAGCGAGCCGAGACGCCTCTAAGATTCTCACCTCGTCTTCACACCCTCCCACTCTCGGCGCACTTGTGGTCTCTTTGTGAGGTCATACCTTCCTGAGAGTGTCACGTCGGCAGGAAGAGGTTCACACACTTAAGCACACGCATTTAAACACACACACACACATACACACACACACCTCAACACAGTCAAGCACATGCACTTAAACACACACACACTCCTTTGCTCATGTAAATCTGAACTCGGTCTCAGTGGACAAGGCTGTGTGTAACAGAGAGAGAGATAGTGAGAGTAATAACTGTGTATCACCCCTTCACACACACACACACACACACACACACACACCCTCACCCTCACCCTCGAACTGCCCTACTGGTGGAATCTGTAGCACCTAGCAGTTGGAATGTCCTGTTTGGCTTATTCTGTTTGTGCACCCAGTTTTCATTGGCCTGGTTTGTGTGTGTGTGTGTGTGTGTGTGTGTGTGTGTGTGTGTGTTAGAAGGTGATGGTAGGTGTGTGTGTGTGTGTGAAAGAAGCAGTAGAGGGTTGCTGTTGTTTGATGTGGTCCATTGTGTAGAAGCCAGGCTGCTTCCTGCTACCACAAAAAAGAAACAGGATAGAGAGAATGATGGGGGGGGTACCAATTTATTTATTGTAATATTTATAATTTGATTATTATAAAATAACGGGTGCTGGATTACCGATCCTAAGGTCAGGCGTTCAAGCCCCACGATCACCGGGTTGTCACTCCTGTAACCCCAGTGCAGTTAACTGGGTTATCAAAGGCCAGCCATGTCTCTCACTGTCTGGTGAGAGGTTCATGAAAAGAACCATTGCTGTCTTTCATGAAGAGTTCTTTCTGCCCTGTGATGGCCTGGCAAGCTGTCCCGAGTGTACTCTGTCCTCGCCCAGATTCAGCCGCAATGGGCCCCAACCTCCCTGCAACCCTAATTAGGATTTAGCGGTTCAGAAAATGAATGAATGAATAAATAAAAATATAAAACAAATGTTCATGTTGATAGAAAAGATACAGTCATCACTGTCCCCCCCAGTGCAGTTAACTGGGTTATCAAAGGCGGGCCATGTCTGTCACTGTCTATGGTGAGAGGTTGATGTAAAAGAACCATTGCTGACATTCGTAAAGAGGAGCTACAAAGTCGTCAGCGTGTTTCTGTCCCTTGCTAAAAGGGTTGTGACAGGAAGGGCATCCGACGTAAAAACCTCTGCCAAATCAAATGTGCGAATCAGATGATTCGCTGTGGCGACTCCCGAGAAAGGGAAAAGCCGAAAGAGTAGAAGAAATCGATTTAACTTTTGCATGATTGAGGAGGTTAGGGAGGGTTAGAGAGGAGGTTGGGAAAAGAAACTCTCATATACACACACACACACAGTTATCATCTTCTTCTTTTACTTTCGGCTGCTCCCTTCAGGGGTCGCCACAGCAAATCATCCGCCTCCACCTCACCCTGTCCTCCGCATCTTCTTTTCTGACTCCAACGACCTTCATGTCTTCCTTCACCACATCCATAAATCTCTTCTTCGGTCTTCCTCGAGGCCTTCTGCCTGGTAGTTCCAACCTCAGCATCCTACTGCCAATATACTCACTATCCCTCCTCTGTACATGTCCAAACCATCTCAATCTAGCCTCTCTGACTTTGTCTCCAAAACATCTTACGTGGGCTGTCCTCTGATATACTCATTTCTGATCCTATCCATCCTCGTTACTCCCAGGGAGAACCTCAACATTTTCATCTCCGCTACCTCCAGCTCTGCCTCCTGCCTTTTCCTCAGCGCCACTGTTTCTAAGCCATACAACATCGCTGGCCTCACCACCATCTTGTACACTTTTCCCTTCATTCTTGCTGACACTCTCCTATCGCACATCACAA
>CM045735.1:60547248-60577248 GCA_024760905.1 Plotosus lineatus | reverse complement strand
AGTGTCAAATCCTCATTATGGTAATGTAATGTTTGTTAGCTAGCTAGTGGATTCTGTTGTTAAACTTTTTTGATGCCTCATCGTCTTTATCTAAAATGAAATGTGATTGGTTTGGAAATGTATTTAGTTTTTGGCTCACACATGGCTCCACCCACAGTTCAAAGTCTGTTGAAAAATGTGAGTATTTAATTTTTCAACTTTTAGTTTTATGATTAAAAAAAATGCTGCTGTAGATAATGATCTTGACCCCCATACACACACACACACACACACACACACACACACACACACACACACAGACACACACACACACACTCACTGAGGCAGAGTGCCAAGTCTTTATGGTGTATTTTACTACATTGTTGTCATTTTCTTTAATAGCGTATTGAGTCATCAGGGGTTCAGCCTCCACATGCAAAAATTCTCAACATGAACTGTGGAAAGAAACACCAGAGAACAATGTTTCACAACGTTTCTTCCTCTCCGAACTCCCTGAACTCTCTCCAAATAATGAAGAATGAATTTTTGTCTTCAACCAGAGAGCACTGGAATTCTCAGGGTCTTCAGTGGTGCATGTTTATACCACATCAATGCTTTTCATTTGATGCGTCAGTGTTTCTACAGCAACAGGTCAGATGGGACGTCCATGACGGAAGGAGTCTCCAGTGTCAGAGCTAAAGCTGGAAGTTTTCCTGCATCTTCAGAGACGGATGAGTTTGCACTTCCTCATTTCCTTCTTTCTCTTTTTTTGTCTTATTTATTTGGAGAGAGCATGGTGCGTTGGTGAAGTGGTTACCATGTTTGCCTGACCACAAGAAAGTCCTGGGTTCAAGTCCCGGGCTGAGAGAAAACGTTTCTGTGTGGACTTTGCATTTTTTCCCGTGCCTGCATGGGTTTCCTCTAGATACTCCGGTTTCCTCACACAGTCCAAAAACATGCACAGTATGATGATTGGCTGTTCCAACTCACTTGTGGTTGAGAAAGTGTGAATGGTTGTTTGTGTGTGTCTGTGTGTGTGTGTGTGTGTTGGCCCTGTGATGGCCTGGACTCCACCATCTCTGTGACCCTGATAGGATTAGGTGGTTAAATGATTAATTTGGAGAGAGAGAATAGAGAGAGGTAGTGAGTGAAGAAGTGCTTCTATCCCACAGGAAGGAAAGAATGTATGTATGAAGGGACAGATGCGTCCCATTGGTGTGTTAAAGTGCTGTGGTGTGAGAGGAATAAAACACGTGGGGACATTCTGTTAGAGGAAAATAATCAGTTTCAGGTTGACAACCGGATTTCATCACACCCTCAAGAGGATTTACCTCGAACAGCACAACATGCATTTGCTGTAATTACTCCTTACACACCTCTTCATGTCTCTCTCTGTCCCCCCACCCTCGCTCTCTCGCCCTCTGTGTCTCTCTATCTCTGACTTTTTTTTCATTGTTTCACTCTTGCTCTCTCTCTCTTTCTCTCCCTTGCCCTCACCCCTTACTCTCTATCGCACTCCCTCTTTCTTTCTCGCTTTCATTCTCTTGCTTTTGCTGTCTCTGTCCCTTCCTCCTCTCTAATTCTCTCTTTTTCATTCTCTCGCTCTTGCCGTCTCCCTCACATGCGCTCTTCTGCTCTGTGTGTGTGTGTGTGTGTGTGTGTGTGTGTTTTACAACGTAAGAATCAGTGACCAGTAGTTGTGTGTTTGCTAAAGGAGGAAAAGTCTGGAACTGAAAAAGATGTGTGTGTGCATGTTCTCTCAAATAAGTGTGTGTGTGTGTGTGTGTGTGTGTGTGTGTGTGTGTGTGTGTGTGTGTGTGTGTGTGTGTGTGTGTTGTAGCAAAAAGTGTCCAGTTTGCAACACAAGTGATCCAACTTCAATTTTCAGGTTTTTATTTTGCGTATAGAAGGCCCATTCTGGTCTGATTGGACTCCTGTCCTCTTGCGCTAGACTCTGATTGGTCCCTCATGATATCAGAGACAACTTCATTGGACAGGTCTTCATTTCAAGATTAAAAATGTCTTTAAATAAAGAAATATGATCCTCATCCCAAAGACATTACAATTTCTGAATACATATTCATGTTGATGCTGTTGATGATCAATAAATAACTCGAGTATGTGATCGGGAAGTCCAGCAATTCCCATAATCTTTATGGAGTACCAAAGATATGACCTTATGACATTTCAGACTGGCAAGACACAAGACTTCCTTGGCTCATATGTCCAAAGTGCATGGCATGGCATCCCCAGTGCCGCCTGATACCCCCCCCCCTCCTCCTCACAGTGTGTGTGTGGGTTAGTCTGGGCCAGAAAGGTGTGGGCTTGTAGCTGTTGCACTGTCTTCTGGACATGGTCCTTATGGATGTGTAGAATTCAAAGAGAAATGTTTAAATTCTTTATTAGATTTCTTTTATTGTATGAGACTGTAATAAGCTCTACAAATAATTTAATATATTTATAAAGAAGTTTCTCCTTCGAACTTTCAAAATGATGATAATTTTCAGTAGAGTTGATTTGCAGAGCATAAGCAGCATAGGGTCTCATGTTTTTCCCCTTTGGCTGTTATTGAGATAGCTAGCTTACTTGCTTATGCTAGCTCCAGTTACTAGCCGAGTCTCTAACGTTCCATAATTTGGGAATAAATGTTTGGGAATACTAGTCTGTCAGTGATTCAGTTGTAGGTTATGCGAGCTGAGGAACCATGCTTCTAACCAGACAGTTGTAATTAAAGATGGTTTTCCACAGATGGCATTGCTGTGTAATGTTAGTGCTACAGGAAAAACCTCAGGGTTCTCATCTAGGCCTGTTCCTGTTTCTGGAAGGGAGCAGTAAAACAGAATTTTGTGTGCGTATATGTGTGTGTGTGTGGTGTGTGTGTGTGCATGAAGCTTGGGAATGGGGGGATGGAGTTATCAGAGACTGGCAGAGCTTCCAGGGTTGATTCTGTCGATGTGTGTGTGCGCGCGCTCCGTGTTGGGAAGGGTCAAGCGGAGGTTCCTCCTGTGGGACGGACAGTCCGGCCTGGGAACTGCTCTGGGAGCGGGAGTGCCCGACCCCAGTATAGAGACAGGATAAAAGTAGAATGGAAAATTAGCGAAACTTGGGGGGGGGGTGCACACTCATTCATCCATCACTCTCTGCCCTTTCCGGATAGAGAGATTTTCAATTTTTCTCATAAGAACCTCATGAAGGCATTAATGTTGCTTACACATAAGGAAGAGGGGGAGCAGGGTGAAGATTGACTCCGGGCTTCTTTCACCTTTTCAGTTTCATCATCGCTGTAACAGGAAGTCGGTTCCACTGTAAAGAGTTTGTTTTGGTTCTGAGTTTTATTTGTGAGTTTATTTCTTGCAGGCGGAAATTTTTTTCTTCACAGTTCAAAGTTTTCTTCTCATTTAGATTTATTATAATTATTTTATTGCCATCTGTGCTGCGTTGTGCACCATGTGCCGGTGTGCGTGCATATTGTCATGTTCGTGTGCAGGTGTGTGTGCATACATATGTGCAGGCATGCGTGTATGTTGGCGTGCATTTGTGCTGGCATGCATGTTATTGACGTGTGTGTGCTGGCGTTCGTGTCTGTGTGCGTGCATGTATACTGGCGTACGTGTTGACATGCGTGCATGTTTAAGTTTTCTAGAAATCAGAGGATTGTATGGTGTTTCAGGCCATGTACTTCCCTTGTTCTTTGATGTCGTCCTCGATGTACCCACTTGTGTCGTGTAAAAAAAAAAATTAAATGAGATGACCAACAAACCAGGTAAAAATTTGTTGGTCATCTCATTTATTTATTTATTTTTTATTTGAATTGCTTGTGCATGAACTCTATGTATTTTCGTAAAGGTTGCAAGCCCCACCCTGGTTGTACAAAGCCAAGATGGCAACCGCTGAGAGTGTAAATTATGTAGCATTGCACACGATTCAAACCCTCAAAATGACGATTCAACGAATCCAGACACCGCTTTAGTTGAAAACCATGAGAGATTATACCTGCTGAGTATATGTTCTGATGGGTCTCTGTGTTTACTTCCAGTTTCGATGAGACATGTAAAGTTTTCTGGGTAATGCACAGCACAAGCAGTGATACTCCCTGATTGGTTAAATTATAATTATTACTTACAATTGGATGAAATAAAAATTGGAAATCCGAGATGAAACAGACTTCAGGTGTTTTGATTGGTTCTTCTGATTGTCTCATTCTAATTTAAATTGCTTTTAATCAAATTTTGTTTACCTGTCCATCATTATGTCAACCCCGCCCGCTATCTGAGGAGACAGTCCTCTTTCTCCATTCCATTTTTTTTTTTGTCTTTCTCTCTTGAATCTATTTTGGTGAAGCGAGCAGCTCAGTTCCCACGCAGCTGTTCCCATGGTTATCGGCGCAGAGATAGTGTCAGGGATGGAGATTTTTTTTATGGGTGGTGGTAGGGGTGTTTGATGGAGAGAGAGAGAGAGAGAGAGAGACAGCTCTGAGGTCTGTGCTGAGAGATATCGGGGAAGTTGGAGCAGGTCTCATCATATCAGTGTACGAGCCAGAGGTGAATGGGGGGCTGAAGGGACGGTGGTGGGGGATTGTGGGGTGGGTGAGAAGAACCACAGGGGCACGGACTGAGGGCCGGCTTCGGTTCCCACACTCATAATGAGTGTCACAGGAGACTGAAAGGGGACTTGCCTCGGGCCCAGGGGAAATTGACTGAGGCCGGCATGGGGACAAGCGAGAAAGTGAGAGGGAGGGGTGGAGGGTTAGCTTTAGGGTCTGTGACACAGGAACTCTCTGAGACTGGCCACTCTTCCGATTTCACCTCGCTGCTTTCACATCGCACAACCTTCAGCTCTCCCATCACCCGATTCCCACCCACAGCCCCTCGCACTGCATTTACCTCCCTAACATCACTTCTCACTTAAAGGATGCTAATGATGGATGTTTGTAGCTGATCTTCAGTTATCATAACTTGTCGCTTTACTCACAAACACCAGAAAGTGTGTTTAACTGTAATTTATGCCAATCCTGTAACAGCATGGGAGGGACAATCTTCTTTTCCTTTCGGCTTTTCCCTTCAGGGGTCGCCACAGCGAATCATCTGCCTCCATCTCACCCTATCCTTTGCATCTTCTTCTCTTACACCAATGACCTTCATGTCCTCCTTCACCACATCCATGAATCGTCTCTTTGGTCTTCCTCTAGGCCTTCTGCCTGGTAGTTCCAGCCTCAGCATCCTATTACCAATATACTCACTATCCCTCCTCTGTACATGTCCAAACCATCTCAATCTAGCCTCTCTGACTTTGTCTCCAAAACATCTTACATGTGCTGTCCCTCTGATGTGCTCATTCCTGATCCTATCCATCCTCGTTACTATGGGAGGGACAATCGACCAGTTAAATATTAGCATTCATAACAAACACTTATTATCTGGGAAGCAAGTTTAGGTTCAGATTCCAGTAAAGATGCTGAATATACAGTGCTGTGCCAAAGTTTTTGCCCCCTTACTGATTTTTTTACTTTTTTTTTTTTTTTGCACCTTTGTCACACTTAACTTTTTCAGATAATCAAACATATTTCAACATCACACAAAAGATAACCCAAGTATTCAGAAATGCAGCTTTTCTGTTGAGAATTTATTTGTTAAGAGAAAAATCCTATCCAATCCTACATGAACCTCTGTGAAAAAGTAATTGCCCCCTTGTTAAAAGCTGAGGTAATTGTGATTGATCCTATTATTGGGGAAAACTGAGTTGAATTTCATGGCCACACCCAGGCCTGATTGCTGGCCGACATTTCCAATCAGGAGATCCCGAACATAAAACCTGTCTGACAAGGTGAGGTCGGCCATACTGAACACACATCATCGTGCCACGATCCAGTGAGCTTCAAGAGCAAACAAGAAAGAAGATTATACAGATGTCTCAGTCTGGGAAAGAATACAAAGTCATTGGTAAATCTTTGGGACTCCAGCGGACCACTGCCAGAGCCATTATCCATAAATGGAGAAGGCATAGCACAGTGGTGACCCTTCCCAGGAGCGGCCGACCTACCAAAATTACTCCAAGAGCACGGCGCAGACTAACCAGAACAGTCACAAAGGATCCAAAAACCACTTCTAAACAACTACAAGCCTCACCTGCCTCGGTTAATGTCAATGTTCATGACTCCACCATCAGAAAGACACGAGGCAAAAATGGCATCTATGGAAGAGTTCTGAGGTGAAAGCCACTGTTTACAAAAAAGAATATCAAGGCACGACTCACTTTTGCCAAGAATCATCTTGATCATCCCCAAAGCTTTTGGGATAATGTCCTCTGGACTGATGAAACTAAAGTTGAACTTTTTAGGAGAAATGAATCCCGTTACTTCTGGTGCAAAAGCAACACTGCATTTGATAAAAAGAACATTGTGCCAACAGTGAAACATGGTGGTGGAAGTGTGGTGATCTGGGCCTGCTTTGCTGCTTCAGCACCTGGGCGACTTGTCGGAACCATGCACTTGATGGAACCATGAATTCTGCTCGCTACCAAGAAATCCTGGTGAAGAATGTTCATCCATCAGTTCGAGACCTCAAGCTAAAGCGCACCTGGGTTCTGCAGCAAGACAGTGATCCAAAGCACGCTGGCAAGTCCACTTCTGAATGGCGAAAAAATAACAAAATGAGGTTTTGGAGTGGCCTAGTCAAAGTCCTGACTTGAACCCTATTGAGATGCTGAGGCATGACCTTAAAAAGGCTGTTCATGTCCAAAAACTGTCCAGTCTGGTTGATCTAAAACAATTCTGCAGAGAAGAGTGGGACAAAATCCCATCACAGTGATGTGAAAGATTCGTTGCCTCTTATTGCAAACACTTGACTGCAGTTATAGCTGCAAAAGGGGGTTCAACCAGCTATTAGGTGTGTGTGTGTGGGGGGGGGGGCATTACTTATTCACACGGGCTCTTGTAGGTTCATATGTATTTTCCCTCTTAATAAATGCAATTGGCACTGAAAACTGCATTTTGTGTTTGTGTTTTATTTTTGTGTAATATTTAGGTTTGCTTGATCTGAAATGGGGGGCAGTGGTGGTCTATTGGTATAGGGCGCTGGATCGTTGATCCAAAGGTTGGGGGTTCGAGTCCCACTCTCCACAAGGTTGTCACTGTCCCCCCCAGTGCGGCTAACTGGGTTATCAAAGGCGGGCCATGTCTCTCACTGTCTATGGTGAGAGGTTGATGTAAAAGAACCATTGCTGACTTTTGTAAAGAGGAGCGGCAAAGCCGTCAGAGTGTTTCTGTCCCTTGCTAAAAAAGGTTATGACAGGAAGGGCATCCGACGTAAAAACCTCTGCCAAATCAAACGTGCGAATCAGATGATTCGCTGTGGCGACTCCCGAGTAAAAGGGAAAAAGCGGAAAGGAAGACAGACAGACTTGATCTGAAATGAATGAGTGATAAACATGCAAAAAATGTCAGAAATTGGTCAGGGGCAAAAACACTGCACAGCACTGTAGGTCCTGATTCTGTCCTGAAGGTCAGTACTTAGACTGATTCTGGGCTTATATTTGTGGGTGGAGCTCATAATCTCAGACAGAAAGATTTGTACGGAATCGTGAACTGAGTGTACCGAAGGCTTGTTTTTTATAATATTTTTTCTTGTCGGTAGAAGCAATGGATGGCGAGCTTTAGTTGAATGCAGCAACACTTTTATTGTTTCTATTTGTTTTGTTTTATTTTTGTGCCAACATACAGATGATGTACAGCATTTGTTTGTTTGGTTTTGGATATATTATACAGCAATTTCTGATAACTGGCAGTTCCAAATCTCCCCTTGGAGTCTGTGTGTGTGTGTGTGTGTGTGTGTGTGTGTGTGTGTGTGTGTGTGTGTGTGTGTTGCCCTGTAATGGACTGGAGAGCTGTCAGGATATGTACCCCAACATCACCCAGAGTTGGCTGAAATGGCCTCCACCCTTCGCGGAACTCCGCAGGGTTAATCACTTCAGCGAATTAATAAATTATTTAAATAAAACTGGATAGATCGATGGATGGATATGGGGCGGGGCTAGAAACAGTGCAGGTCATTGATTGGCCAAACACAATAAACAACGCAACAGAAGACTTTGGACGTCTACCATAAACACCATCATATGTATTTTATGTTTTATTTATTGATTTGTTATTATTTTAATTTCATTAATTAGTTTTTGTTTTTGGAACCATTCTGTACTTCTGATCAGTGTCTGGTCCTTTAGTCTGGTGTCCTTCCATCCTACTCCTCCTTTTTGTTGTTGTTCTGTCTCGGAGCTCCTCTGTTCTTCATGAAAGCTGTGAGAGCAAGCTCTTTGAAGTCTTTTCCATCATTAGCCCTTAACCCCATGCCCCCGTTCCCCTTCATTTCCTCGTTATCTGCCCTCTGTTGCTTGTGCGTGTTCCTTTCTCTCTGCCCACTCGTTCACATGCTCGTCCCAGACACACAACCAGACCTCCCTAATGTTTGCCTCCTCATCAGCGCTGGTTTGATATTAGTCTTACTGAGAGGAGTATGAAGCGTGTTGGAACGCTGACAGGAGAAGGTTAACGTTTATGCGAACTGAACCGTCACAAGCACTGCAATGATCCAGAAAACCATCTGCGGGAACAGCCAATCGGAAAGGCGACATGTCTCTGAGCGCTCTTAGAGTCGTAACACTCACACAAACTTTGAAATTTGGCATGGATTAATGTTGCCTGAAGGAACTGCACCATCATTTTAAAGAGCGAATAACACTTATTCACCAGATGTACCCTTTAAACACCATGACAACAAGCTACAGTACTTGCATTTACACCGAAATAAGTTCCGTATATTTAATTCAAGGTCAGATCCTCATATACATCTTTTACGTCTTTTACAAAATATTATGGACCTGACAGTCGTCTTCCTCTAACACTCTCGGCCCACCTCATTAATCCCTCAACCCCACACGTTTCTCTCCATGTCACCCTGGAGTGTACTATTCCGCTCAGAATTTCATTCGTGATGCAATGATGCGACCTTAATTCAAATACCGAAACCGCTGTTATCAGTATCACCGCCTTCACTGATTTAATTTCCAGGCTTTCATAAACTGTAAAACTCTTCAGCTTGCAAAGCATAGTGACGCCGTGCATCGTGGGATTGCATGGATAAAGCCTTTTTTAAGTCTCGTGCTGTGTTCTGGTTACACATGACCATCTCGATCGCTTCTCTGGAATTCCAACCCACGTAACCATCACGCTTTCTGATCGATTGAGAAAGTGTGAAAGAGGTGGAAGGTGCTTGACATTGTGTAAAAAAGATATTTACCCTCCTGGTATGTGGCGAATCTGCTTTTATTGGCCGCAGGTACAAGAGTGGGCGGGGCCGGGCTTTGCATGTTTCTCAGGCCTGAACTTGGCTTGAAGGTTTTTGAGAACGTCGCACATGACTCACGGTGCGCGGAGGACATTCTCCGCATGCTTGCTAAATGTGTATCACATCAGAAGAGAAAGCAGGCAGAGGAGCGGCAGCATGAAGGGCGCGGGTGAAATCTGCTGGTGTCTGTTAGCGCTCCCATGACAATACTCTGGGAAACAGGATGGACGATTGTCACGGTTAATAGGGCGTGAAAGCACCAGAGAACCTGTGTTCTGTCTTTCTTTCTCACTCTTTTTCCTCACTTTCTCCCTGGCTTCATCTCTACCTGAAGTTTGCGATGTAGCAGCGCTTTAGTGTTTTTTTCCTGTCCAGCTCTTTGAACCCCCTCATCCGTCCCCTCGGTTTCGGATCAGCTTGGAACACTTCACCCCTCAGTAAAATGAGGGTTGCGTCTCCCCGAAAGTGGATATTCACTGAATGTGGGTTGTTACTTTTGGTGAGGTCGTATTGGTTGAGGATGTTCTGGAGACTTTCAATTCCTGGTCTGATATCTGGTGAATGAACTGTTACTGCTTCTTCGGCCAATTTTTGTGGTTCAGTTCTTGAATTCTCAAAAGCTTTTTCGAACTCTTCACCAGCATCACTGACATGGTGACAAGTTCTCCTCATATAGACGATATCTTTTTGTTTTTGGTGAATGTTGGTGGAGTTCTCCTGAATGTGGGGCGAAGTGCTGATGGACTGCGGCGAATAGTTTGGGGACGATTTAAAGATTTTATTTTTAATAAAGTATCAGAGTTTCACATTAATCGACATGCTGCTCAGTGACATTATTTACAGCTCAGTCTAAAAATATGACCAATTAATTAATATTTTTTTTTTTTTTTTTTTTTGGCATGTCATGTTTTGATAAAATAAAAGGATTTATAATTTTCGTGTCAAGTCCTTTGAACTGATTCGTTTGAAATCACAGGGTCACTCTGAATCACTGCATCGTTACCTGTAGCTGTACAATGAGACGATGAACGTACCATATGACTTGGCGAGATATTCCTCGTTCTGCAGCCAATCAGAAGCCTGAAAACCACCAGGCCACAGCACAACAAATATCCATACAAAAAGTGTTTTGTAGTGTTTTCTGTTTGGGTTCCAGCGGGGTTCTGTTTCAGTCCTCAGGAATCTTCTGCATAATTTATATGAACGACTCCCAGAATCTTTCAGTTTCTTTCAACTTTTTTGGAAAGGCCAACTGTCTCCGGTCCAGCTCCAAACATAGAGTTGAGAGACTGAGACACACCCACTGTGAAAAACAACATACATGCTATTTGTGCTGGTTGACCTGCTAATGAAAATCACCATAAGGCGATGTGGCCAATGAGGCTGGAGGTCAATCTGAGGACTTTACTGCAAACAAACGTGCGCCACGGAGTTCGGCTACATACCACATTCTAACTCCCAGTCACGTGTTGTGTGGTTCACTTTTCTGTTCAGAGTAAACATGTAGAGGTTTCTTTCGTACAGCGTTTTTAAAGGATCTGCACGCTGCAGGTCGGTTGGTGTTGAGGGTTCAGGTGTGTAGAGGATCATCACGACACACAACATAAAAGAAAAACACACACACAGGACTCGTGATCCGTTTCTCTTTGAGGTTCTAGAGGCTTTTTGTTGTTGTTGTTGTTCAGGATATTCAAACTGAACTCGCAGTCTGGAGTAAATAACTCTGCATCAACTCGTTCTTTCATTCTTTATTTATTTCAGTCGGAATCTTTTTAAAAAATATTTCACAAGTGATCATTTTTAAAGCCAAGTGAAATTCTATAAATTTCTGTTTTATTTTAGTTGTTCAACTTAATTTTATTGAATATATCCACTTTCATCACAGAATATTTCTATTTGTAGTATATGTAAATGCAGTTTTTAGATTATATACTTAATCAGTTTTAATTATACATTAAATATAATTGACACCAAACATCATGAAAAATATATTTTTTTAAAAAATAGATAACGTGGTTTACTCCACGTGTTTACTCGTATATTTATTTAAATGCTTTGTAAAAATTCAGACCAGTATTTTCTTAAATTCTTTACTTTATGATGAATAAGAACGAGTGAATAAAATAGAGCGCGCTTGGTCCATGGGGCTGGTGGAGCAAACAGACACCAATACAACACATAATATAACACAATTATAATATTGTAGTCTAATATAATCCATCAGCTGCCGTGGTGGGCAGGTGGTGCTGGATCGCCAATCACAAGGTCAAGGGTTCAAGACCCACTATCACCGGGTTGTCACTACTGTCCTCCCAGTGCAGTTTACTGGGTTATCAAAGGCCTGCCATGTCTCTCACTGTCTTTGGTGAAGGTTCATGTAAAAGAACCATTGCTGACTTTCGTAAAGAGGAGTTGCACAGCCATCAGCGTGTTTCTGCCCTGCAATGGCCTGACGAGCTGTCTGGGGTGTATTCTGCCCTCGCCCAGAGACGGCTGAGATGGACGCCAGCCTCCCTGCAACCCTACTTAAGATTAATTGCTTCAGAAAACGAATGAATGAATATAATCCATCAGCTAGACATGAAAACTTACATGCTTAAAATGACATTTTAATAATAGTTATTAACTGCTATAAAAAACAATTTTGGATGTGCAATAAGGAAAAAAAGTGCAAAAAAAAAAAAAAAGGAGTTAATTTTTGAACTCGACCCTGGCAGTTTGACTTTATTTCCCACACCTCCTCAGTGTTCAACCTGCTCCTGAATTCATTTTAAATCAAAGCCCTGTAGCACTATTCGTTGGCTGGGTGGTCACATGACCTGGCTCCGGTGTGGGCCCACCTCCTATGTGCTACAGTCCAGCATTTTCCCATGGGAGCAAGTGTGTGTGTGTGTGTGTGCGTGTGTGTGTGTGTGTGTGTGTGTGAGTGTGTGAGAGAGAGAGAGAGAGAGAGAGAGACTGTTTTCCCTGTGAACCCTCACTCTCCGGCCCATCTGCAGTCTCTCCCACTGTCTTATTCAGAAAAACTTTCTGATTAAAGCCTTATGTGAGACTCCCAGCAGAATAGAAAAATCTGGATGAGATGTCTGATCTTTAATGTTTTTATTTGCAATGTAGAGCCCTTTACTCAATATATACTGTAATATATAATACAATACAATGTATAATGTTGTACTCCATTTGGTGTTTTTTGTTTTGTTTTTATAATGTTGGTAATATGGAAAATGATGACCCCCCATGGTGTGTGTGTGTGTGTGTGTGTCTGTGTGTCTGTGTGTCTGTGTGTGTTCTGGGTGGAAAGTGAGGCAGGACAAGGATAATCTCTCTGTGTGGCTCGAGCAGGTTTTGACTTGCACTGGCATGGGAAACTCGGGAGTTGGGTAAATAGTTGCCGGTATTTTCACTGTGCCATCACCACTGTGTGTGTGTGTGTGTGTGTGTGACAAGAGATCATTCAAGGTGCAGTCGGGGAGCGTGAGAGTGAGCAGTAAGGGCTCGAAGAGGGCACCTGTGTCAGTCTCACACACACACACACTTGTGCTATTTCATGCCATCTCAAAAAAAGTGTGTGTATGTGATGGACTTACAGCTGTCTCACGCTATCCAGAACTCTGCCTTTCACTTGAATAAACAGTGTCAGACTCACTCGCTCTCTCTCTCTCTCTCTCTCTCTCTCTCTCTCTCTCTCTCACTACTGTCTTCATTGAAATTAATTGAGAAATGCTGTGTGAAAGATGGTGATTCAGTAGAAAAAAGAATTGTGTATGATGATAATTTTATATACAAATATTTTTACAGTGATGATGAAGATGGTGATGATGATGACGATGAAGCTGGAAGTGGTGGTGATGAAGATTAGGATGGTGGTGGTGATGATTAGGATGGTGAAGTTTGTAGTCGTGATGATGATGAAATTTAGGATGGCAGTGATTGTGATTGCAATGATCTTGATGGTCATACAATATATTTGGATTTTTACCGTTTAACATCACTTAAGGTCAAAGGTCAGTGTGGCACCTGTAAGTCTATTCATAGTTCTCCATTGGTGTTCTCTAATAAAGGAATATCTGTCAGCACTCGCTTCAAAAATAAACATGTTCCATCTTCAAGACTTTGTGACCTTGCTCTGACCTTCACCTGGATTAAAAAAATAATAATAATAAGTAAGAAGTGTATAGACTCGACAGGGTGGGTTGGTCCCAGTATGGTTCATGGGTCTGGATCTCACTTG
This sequence comes from Plotosus lineatus, assembly GCA_024760905.1. Classification (NCBI taxonomy): domain Eukaryota; kingdom Metazoa; phylum Chordata; class Actinopteri; order Siluriformes; family Plotosidae; genus Plotosus; species Plotosus lineatus. Next base: position 60,563,700 of record CM045735.1, on the reverse strand, counting down.
GAGTCTGAAGGTTTAGAGACCGTGCATATTGTGTATTCATTACTGAGTTGTGGATAAAGAGAATACGAAGACAGAACAGAGTTTAAAGCCTGTAATAAATAGTTAACCTGCTGCAGGTGTAAATATTTACAACAGTACAGGTGTGGGAGAAGTGTGTGAAGTTGCAGTAGGTACAGCAGCATGTTTAATATTTATCATAGTTCCAGCGAAGCTCCCATGTGGAGCACCACAGGCATGGGACATGATTTGGATGGTTTTCTGGTTTCAGTGTGTGCCCTCCACAACAAGACCATTACGCTTAGTTGCTGGGGTGATAGTAAACAATTCAGAATCAGAGTCCTTTATTGATCTCTGAGGAAATTATCTGCACACCTTTGTTCCATACCAAGTAAAAAATAGATAGAGGTTAACTCAATAAAGGAAAATTCCATATCTATCTATATATCTATCTATCTAATCTATCTAATCTATCGGTCTATTTATTTTATATATATATATGTGTGTGTGTATATATATATATATATATATATATATATATATATATATATATATATATATATTAGAGTTGTGCAGGACACGTATGGGAGATATAAGACAGTGGTGAGGTGTGCTGTTGGCGTGAACGAGGAATTCAACATGGAGGTGGGACTGCATCAAGGATCAGCTCTGAGCCCCTTCTTGTTTGCTACGGTGATGGACAGGCTGACAGACGAGGTTAGACAGGATTCCCCATGGACTATGATGTTTGCAGATGACATTGTGATCTGTAGTGAGAGCAGAGAACAAGTGGAGGAAAATCTAGAGAGGTGGAGGTATGCTCTGGAAAAGAGAGGAATGAAGATTAGCCTCAGTAAGTCAGAATACATGTGTGTGAATGACAAGGACCCAACAGGAACGGTGAGGTTACAGGGAGCAGAGTTAAGAATGGTGGAGGATTTTAAGGACCTAGGCTCAACAATCCAGAGCAATGGAGAGTGTGGAAAAGAGGTGTAGAAGCGTGTGCAGGCACGATGGAATGATTGGAGAAAAGTGTCCGGTGTGATGTGTGATAGGAGGGTATCGGCAAGAATGAAAGGAAAAGTGTACAAGATGGTGTTGAGGCCAGTGATGTTGTATGGTTCAGAAACAGTGGCACTGAGGAAAAGACAGGAGGCAGAGCTGGAGGTAGCAGAGATGAAAATGTTGAAACTCTCTTTGGGAGTAACGAGGATGGATAGGGTCAGGAATGAGTACATCTGAGGGACAGCACATGTTAGAGGTTTTGGAGACGGAGAGGCTAGATTGAGATGTTTTGGACATGTACGAAGAAGGTATAGTGAGTATATTGGTAGTCGGATGCTGAGGCTGGAACTACCAGGCAGAAGCCTTAGAGGAAGACCAGAGAAGAGATTTATGGATGTGGTGAAGGAGGACTTGAAGGTTGTTGGCATAAGAGAAGAAAATGCAGAGGACAGGGTGAGATGGAGTCAGATGATTTGCTGTGGCGACCCGTGAAAGCAACAGCCAAAAGGAAAAGAAGAAGAAGATATAAGCAGCAGTAAACAAACAGATTTTTTCAAAATTAGGAAACTGAAGCCCAAAAAATAGAAGTTCATACACCACTGCTCAGACTCATACAGAATAAACACCACACAATCTCTGGTGGCAGAGAACCAGACAAACAACAACAAACATTAACAAGAATATGGATTTGTTACTTGGGGGCCATGTCCCTCACTGTCTATGGTGAGAGGCATGTAAAAGAACCATTGCTGACTTTCGTAAAGAGTCGCTGCAAAGCCATCAGCGTGTTTCTGTCCCTTGCTAAAGGGTTGTGTCAGGAAGGGCATCCGACGTAAAAACCTCTGCCAAATCAAACGTGCGAATCAGATGGTTTGCTGTGGCGACTCCCGAGAAAGGGAAAAAGCCGAAAGGAAAAGAAGAAGAAGACTTGGGTAATTAAACTAACTACACAGGCATTAGAAACGAGGGAAGAAATCAGCAAGTAAATGGCATTGAAGAGAACTCGGTGTACCTTTCCTTCTCTCACTACAAACCGCAGTTGGGGAAACAAGGGAGGTTTATTTATTTAATCACAGCTAAAACTTCACTACCACACTTTCTCTCTGCGCTGAACACCATCCTGCCGTCACCTCACTTTACTGCACACTCACCTTGCGCGCCGACAATCACAAAATCTTCCAGCTCTTAAAGCTCCTCTTAGAATGCCAGCCTCTGACAATTGTCAGGAGGGAGAGAGAGCATCCATGCTCACCCTGGGTGAGGATCAGTTGCTATGATGAGGTGTTTAGCAGTTAAGTGTTTGTGTGTTTGTGTGTGTGTGTGTGTGTGTGTGTGTGTGTGTGTGTGTGTGGGAGCCTGTTGTTGTGAGAGTCCACAGACAAAAGCTACTCAGGGGTGTGAACATCACTGAGACACATCTATCCATCTACCATTCTCACACTTCTGGTGCGTGTGTGGGGGAAGAGAGATTTACTACACTGTTATAAATGTGTGATGTGACTTCCAATCACAACGTGAACCTTCTGACTTACTGTTCTCACCACTGCACATTGCCACGTTGAACATCACCGCGTTAAATGTCACCCATTAAAGATCACTGCTTTAAACATTGCCACCTTAAATACCTCTATTACAAACGTCACCCCATTAGTTTATTTAAATTCAGTTTTATTTGTATAGCGCTTTTTAAATCTGACATTTTCACAAAGCAGTTTTACATGACAAAACAAATTTGCTTATGATTTTGAACATTTCTGTATAAACCCTAATAAAGATGCCTACAGCAATGCTGGAAGGAAACAAACTCCCTCAGACGACATAAAGAAGAAACCTTGAGAAGAAGCCACTTAGAAGTGAAACTCATCCTCATTCCGTTGAAACCAGAAAAAAAAGCCATGCAGCAGAAACTTCACTACAGTTTAGCATGAAGTCGAGTTGGTTCTCTTATCACTGGAATGGGAATCGTAGTCCTAAACCATTTCAGTTAAAGAGTAATAAAGAGTAAACTATATCACCAGCAGTGAACGTTAAACATCGCCAATTATAATGCTGCTGCTTTCAGCGTCTCCCCTGTTAACATCAACACTTAATTTGGACACATCCATTTACATTTACCGCATTTGGCAGATGTTCTTATCCAGAGTGACTTACAATTATCATTTTGTAAAATAACAGCAATTGAGGGTTAAGGGCCTTGCTCAAGGGCCCAACGGTTGTGATCGTGCATATTGAACCGCTGACATTTGGATTAGCAACCCATTATCTTTTCCACTAAGCCTTCACTGCCCACATTCGATATACAAACGCTCCACGACTTACGTTCATCCGTTTTACGTTTTTTCGATTTTATGTTTTTTGTTGTTTTTTTTTCAAAAAAAAAAAGTCACATTTTGAGTACGAGACATACCTACGTAGTACGCTGACATAATGATGCTGCGTCCATTGTTTACAAACAACAGACTGAACGTGCCCTGCTGCTTCCCAGTTAATTGCGTGTTACCCTTGTGTTAAGACGTCGTCTCTGTGATCTTTGTGTTTACACTGTTCTGCGGATTTTTGTAACCCTAAGCAAATAAGGTTGGTCAGAAGCGTAAGCCTACTAGCATGGGTGCAATTTTTCTGGCATATGCCAGAATTTCCGGTCTTCCCAAGACTGAATTAACTATCTGCTCGGATCGGTGCAATCTACCATGCATACTCAATTAAGCAAAGAGAGTTGTAAAATGAATGAAAACCTGAATCCAGAAAAGAACGAAAACTCTCCGCTCTGCTGGTGATTCACATCAGTGCAGGCTGAGTACTAAACAAGTATTCAATGATGCCCTTGCTCACTTGAAAGACCGGAAGTCCGGATAACCCGCACTTTGTCTCAAGCACAAGCAAGTGAACTACTTTTGGTGGAACGCCTCACATATTGTAAGCGTTGATTGGATGTTTTAAGCTTCATGTAAAGTGACTCAGCTCAGCTTCATGTAAAGTGACCATCAGAACCATTTACAAGCAGAAAGATCGCATCATAGAGAATGTTAAAGGTTCTATTTGATACTGTATTTGATATTTGATGAGTGAATTTGATTAAAATTTATCTATTTGAAATTATTTTGCTTGAATTTAATTTATTTGAAATTAATGTTGATATTATTTGATATATTTGATATTATTTTACAATGTTATGTTTATAATAATTGATTTATGGATGGTTTATGAGATATGGTAATGGTATTTATGGATGTATAGTACAGTATGAACGTCATATGTCACTGGAACATACAGTAACAACTTACGTTTTTTTCAACTTACGTTCGGCTGTCCGGAACCAAATAAAAACATAAGTTGGGGAGCGTCTGTGTTAGTAAACCCTTTCATCTGAAGGTGTGTTTCTGTTCTGTTCTTTACAGGCTTGTAATAATGATGAGTACCTGAAAATCCCGAGGGAATCCATGACTCAGATGATGAATGAACGAGGTGAGTAAATATACAAATGTTTACACACTGATGACGACGCTGCCAATTAGTTTCTCAATGAATTGGTATACAAGCTTTAATGATGTAATTAGAGTATATTACAGAAGTCTGAAGCGTGAATGAACACAGAGTGACAAAAGGAACAAAACAAGTGGAAGTGGAGAATAGTAAAGGCTGACTGCTGCAATCTTTTTCAGGTCTGATTCGGGACACGGCGCAGAAACAGGAAGACTGCGAGATTGTGTCTGACCCTCAGATGGAGTATAACAGGTGGAGGCCTATGGATGGGCCCCTGTTTGCTCCTCACTGCCGCTGGGCCACTCTCTCATCCCTCGATGTTCATTCCTTCAGGTTAAAGAGCGGCGCTGAAGTGCAGCTGGACACGGTTCCTTCCGGACTCCTGCCTCGCATCCCTGAGTACTTCATCTGTACACGCTGTGGGAAAGTGTTCTGGGAGGGAACCCACTTTGACCGGGCACTTGCTCAGTTCCAGGACGTCCTAAACCTCTCGCAGGAGGACACGCCCACCAGGAAGTACTGAGCAATCTGAAGGTTTGAGGGCTTTAAAAATCATGGTCTAATCTGTGCAGTGGTGGTCTAGTGGTATAGGGCGCTGGATCGCTGATCCAAAGGTTGGGGGTTCGAGTCCCACTCTCCACAAGGTTGTCACTGTCCCCCCCAGTGCAGCCAACTGGGTTAATAAAAGGCGGGCCATGTCTGTCACCGTCTATGGTGAGAGGCATGTCAAAGAACCATTGCTGACTTTCGTAAAGAGGAGCTGCAAAGTCATCAGCGTGTTTCTGTCCCTTGCTAAAAAGGGTTGTGACAGGAAGGGCATCCGACGTAAAAACCTCTGCCAAATCAAATGTGCGAATCAGATGATTCGCTGTGGCGACTCCCGAGTAAAAGGGAAAAAGCCGAAAGGAAGACAGACAGACAGACAGACGGTCTAATCTGGGAACGGATATATGTGTAAAATAGCAGGAGGTTGTGAATTCCAGTCCCAGGATGTACAACCGTGGTAACGTTTTGCGTTTACATTTTATCTTTTTACATTTTCGCAGCAATAGCAAAGGAACTGAATTTAGTTTTGTTTTCAGTAAGTTTAATTTAAATTAAAAATTAAATGAATAATTTCCTTGTGATGAAAAAATGGTTACATCAAATTGGATATGATGCAGGAGGTTACCTGTTTCAGAAAAGCTGGCTTCTGAGTGGCATGTTGCGAGGAGCGACTGATGATATTTGCTCACCTCCCTGCCACTCAAAGTAGTTCAACTCTGAGTGTGTTTGGTTGCCCCTGAATGCACATGTGCAGCAGTTTATTAAGATGCAGGTGGCAGCATTGTGTGTCATGGAGGGGGCACATGCTTGTTTATGCCTCTCTCTGGTTGGTGGTGGCTGTGGGATAGTGTGTCCATCCTTGATGGGAGGGAACTCGATATGACTAAAATAAGAGAGAAACTTGGGGGCGGGTGACATCACTGTTAAATGTGAAGGTCTCACTCAAGATTTTTTTACTGTTTTTCCGAGAAAAAATTGACTGCGAGGACCAACCATTTCTGTTTGTTTTTCTGTTTCTCAGATTTTTTTGTTAGCACTGTTGGCTGCCATTCGTTCAGGCTCGATGGGAAATTACAGACCTGCGTGCTGTGACTGATGATGTGAGATGATGTCAGCCGTTTGTTATTTTACTTCCATGTTGTATATGAGGTGGAACTGTGTGCACTTTGTTTTTATAAGCTGCATTTTTGTTTTTTTAGACTGCACCAGCTCGTGTGTGTCACAGTTCTGGGGTGCGGTTCAGTCAATCTGTACACACCACCTCATTCCTAACCCTTCATTATTTTTGGAATTTGTTTCATAAGATCGTTAATTATACACTGTTTGTCTAATTTGTTTACACTATTGAAAGAAATCAACAATCTCATACAAAGAAAACTTCATCTCAAGTTCAACTCTGCTATATGTTCAAGCAATAATACGTTATCATCATAATATTTGTCGAACAGCAGCTCAGAGAGAGTGTGAGGGGAAAAGAGAGATAGAGAGAGAGAGAGAAAGAGACATTGTGAGAGTATGAGGGAGAAAGACGGAGTGCGAGAGAGAATGAGAGAGCAAGGGAGTGAGAGAGAGAGAGAGAGAGAGAGCAAGGGAGTGTGAGAGAGAGAGCAAGGGAGTGTGAGGGAGCAAGAGCGTGTGAGAGAGCAAGAGCATGTGAGAGAATGAGAGAGCAAGGGAGTGTGAGTGCAAGAGAGTGAGAGAGAACGAGAGAAAGCGAGTATGAGAGAGAGCAAGGGTGTGTGAGAGAGAATGAGAGAGCAAGGGAGTGTGAGAGAGGAGAGGAGAGCAAGGAAGTGTGCAAAAGAACAAGAGAGCAAGGGAGTGTGAGAGAGAAGAAGAGAGCAAGGGAGTGTGAGAAATCGAGAGAGCAAGGGAGTGTGCAAGAGAACCAGAGAGCAAGGGAGTGTGTGAGCGAACGAGAGTGCAAGGGAGTGTGGGAGTGAACGAGAGTGCAAGGGAGTGTGCGAGCGAACGAGAGTGCAAGGGAGTGTGTGAGCGAACGAGAGTGCAAGGGAGTGTGCGAGCGAACGAGAGTGCAAGGGAGTGTGTGAGTGAACGAGAGAGCAAGGGAATGTGCGAGAGAGCAAGTGAGTGTGCGAGAGAGCAAGGGAGTGTGAGAGAGAGCAAGTGAGTGTGATACAGAACGAGAGAGCAAGGGAGCGTGAGAGAGGACAAGAGAGCAAGGATTGTCTGAGAGACATAGCGAGAGCAAGAGAATGTTAGCGAGAGTGAGAGTGTGAGTGTGAGAGACAGAGAAAGTGTGTGAGAGAAAAAGAGAGAGTATTGGAGAGAGAGAGCCTGAGGGAGAAAGCGAGAGACAGAGACTGTTGAATGTGAGGGAGAAAGAGAGAGAGAGAGAGCGCGAGAGAGAGAGAGAGAGAGAGATGTTCCTGACAGGGGTCTGGTTTCAAACATGTGAGAAAGTAGCACGTTGTGGTTTACAGCAGTGACTGTGGCGTAATCATAAATAAAGCTCTAAGTCTTCATTCCTTCCTCAATTTTACAGTCTGAGAAAAAATATTTTCAAGAAATAAAAGTTGCAGCATGAGACATTTTAACCACAAATCTATTTTTTAAGTTATAAAAAGCTTATTGTACTGATTGCATTTCAAAATAATAAACGGGAATAAACACGAGTTTGTTTATTTATTGATTTATTCACAGGAAGTATTTATTTATGTACAATATCACACAATTTATTACGTCATTTTGATTTTCTTGTGGGAACTTCTCTATATCTTTATCCCTCACTCCCCCTCTTTCACCCTTTCTCCCCCATCTGTCTGTCTCACTCTCCTCTCTGTCTGTCTCCCTCAGTCCCCCCCATATCCTTCAATCCCCTCTGTATCTGTCTCCTCACTCCCTCCCTCTCTGTCTCCTCACTCGCCCCTCTCTATCTGTCTCCCCTTCTCCCTGTCTTCACCTCTCTCCATCTGTCTCCCTCATTCCCCCTCTCTTGATCTCCCTCACTCCCCTCTTTCTACCTGTCTCCCTGTCTCCCCCACCCCCCCTCTATCTGTCTGTCTTCCCCCTCTCTATCTGTTTCCCTCACTCCTCCGTCTCTATCTGTCTACCTCATGCACCCCTTTCTATCTGTCTCTCTCACACTCTATCCGTCTCCCTCACGCCCTCCTCTCTATCTTTATCCCTCACTCCCCCATCGGTCTCCTTCACTCTCCCTCTCTCTGTCTCTTTCTCTTACCCCCACCATTTCTCTGTCTGTCTCCATCACTCCCCATCTATGTCTGTCTCTCCCCTCTTTCTTACAACCCCCACCTCTCTATCTTTCTTCCTCACTCCCTCCTCTCCCTATCTTTCTCCCTCTCTCTGTCTGTCTCCCTCACTCCCCCTTTCTATCTTTCTCTCTTTCTCTATCTGTCTCTCCTCCCCTCTCTGTCTATATCTTTCACCCTCCCCTCTGTCTGTCTCACTCCCCTCTCTGTCTCCCTCAGTCCCACTCTGTCTCCTTTAATCCCTTCTCTCTGTCTGTCTCCCTCCCTCACTCTCTCCCTCTCTCTGTCTCCTCACTTGCTCCTCTCTCTGTCTCCACCCTCTCTCTGTCTGTCTCCCTCACTCTCCTCTCTCCATCTCCCTCACTCCCCTCTTTCTATCAGTCTCCCTCACGCCCCCGGTTTCTATCAGTCTACCTCACATACTCCTCTCTATCTGTATCCCTTATTCCCCCTCTCTATCTGTATCCCTTATTCCCCATCTGTATCCATCAGCCCCCTCTCCCTGTGTCCTTCACTACCCCTCTCTGTCTGTTTGCTTCACTCCCCCTCTCTCTATCTGTCCATCTCACTCCCTTTCTCTGTCTGTCTGCCTCACTCACTCGCCTCTCCCTGACTCCATCACTCCCTCCCTCTGTCTGTCACCCTGTCTCCCTCACTCCCCTCTATCTATGTCCCCCCTGTCTCCCTCAATGCCCCCCTCTGTATGTCTCACTCCCTTCTCTCTGTCTTCCTCACTCCTTTCTGTCTCCCTCAATCCTCACCTCTTTCTATCTGTCTCACTCACTCCCCCTCTCTCTGTCTGTCTCACTCACTTCCTCTCTGTTTCCCTCACTCCACCCTCTCTTTTTCCCTCACTCCACCCTCTCTGTCCTTCACTTCACCCTCTCACCATCTGTCCATCTCACTCCCCGCCTCCCTCTGTATGTCTACGTCACTCCCTTCTCTGTCTGTCTCACTCCAAACTCTATCTGTCTCTCTCACTTCCTGCCTCTCTGTCTCCCTCGTCCCTCCTCTTTGTCTGTCTTTCTTACTCCATTTCTCTATCTGTCTCCCCGATGCACTCCTCTCTATCTGTATCCCTCACTCTCTGTCTGTCTCCCTCACTCCCTCTCTCTCTCTATCTGCCTCCCTCACTCCCCTGTCTCCCTCCCTTCCTCTTTTCTGACTGTCTCCTTCACTCCTCCCTCTCTCTGTCTGTCTCACTTCCCATCTGTCTGTTTCACTCCCCAACTTGCTGCCTCTCTCACTGCCCACCTCTCTCTGTCTCCCTCAGTCCCTCCTCTTTGTCTGTTTCCCTCACTCCTTCCTCTCTCTGCCTCTCTCACTCTCCACCTCTTTCTGTCTCCCTTATGCACCACTCTCTGTCTACCTCACTCTGTCTCCCTCACGCCCCCGTCTCTTATCTGTCTCCCTCACGCACCACTGTTTCTCTCACTCTCTGTCTCCCTCACTCCCCCATCTCTCTCTATCTCCCTCATTCCCCCTTCTCTCTACCTGTCTCCTTCAATGTCCCTCTCAATCGGTCTCTCTGTCCCTTTCTCTGTCTCCTTAACATACCATTCTATCTGTCTCCCTCACTCCCCCTCTCTTCTCCCTGACCCTCTCTCTATCTGTCTCTCTTCCCCCTCCTCTCTGTCTCCCTCACTCGCCCCTCTCTCCTATATGAAGTTCTACTTTACATCTTACATGTTATTCCTATACTGTATATTCTTATACTTTTATTTCTCTCATGATTTCAGGGTGTAGCTCTCAGAAGTCACTCCACCTGTTTTGTTTTTTGTTTAACCAGGTAGAGGTTGGCAAGTTCCTCTCAGTGTTGGGCAACCGTTAAAGTTTATATATTAAACATTCGAACACAAGAGCCCTACAATAGCAGATCTGTTAAAAAAAAAGAAGAATCACAGTACATTGCAATGTTCAAGTTGTTCCTCTGTAAAGAATCAGTGGAATGTTTCATGGGTTGTGCTTTAAAAGTAAAATCTCAGGTATGAAAACATTTATGCTGTACATGTTTATTTAACTGTTGTAAGAGTTGAATCGAAGCCATTTGGCTCTTGGATCCGACTAAAGTGTTTTGCAAGTTCGGAAACAGCAAAGCAGGATGAAGCTGCACAGATTCTATCTCGTGTGTGTGTGTGTGTGTGAGAGAGAGAGAGAGAGAGAGAGAGAGAACAACCTACATATGTACCTTTAAACCTGTATTATAAATTACCAAGTATTTGCTGTAACTGTATCGCGTGCATCATGCCTGGAGTGTGTGTGTGTGTGTGTGTGTGTGTGTGAGAGAGAGAGAGAGAGAGAGTTGTGTTCAGCCCCTGTCCCGGATCAGCCTGGTCTTTTTCCGCGCCGTTGTCACCCGATCCTCTCTCTTTCTTCACTGGGAAGAAAAGCTCGCCTCTTTCCCACGCTCCTGCTACACGTGGTGGCTGCGGGGCCTGAATCGGTCTCGCAGGCTCCGCCCATCCTCCCTGACGCAACAACGTTCCTAAAAATCCTTCACAATACCGTCTCAGTTTAAGCCCCTCCCACAATGGTCACGCCCCTCCATCGCTTCCCGCACGCGTAGCTTGAGCTCTGACTGAAAAATTCCTCTCAGGGGGTGAGAGGAAGAAAAACATGTGGATTATTCAAAATAATTAACACTTTTTAACATTAATAAACAACTTAATTGTGTGATATCGCGTTTAATAATAAAGGCTGATTTAGCTTGGATGCTCAGTTTTTTCGATTTGTGATATGTGGTCGTGGTGGCCTAATGGAAAAGGGCGCTGGATCGCTGATTCGAAGGTTGGGGGTTCGAGTCCCACTCTCCACAGGGTTGTTACTGCCCTCCCCCCAAGTGCAGCTAACTGGGTTATCAAAGGCGGGCCATGTCTCTCCCTGTCTATGGTGAGAGGTTGATGTAAAAGAACCATTGCTGACTTTCGTAAAGAGGAGCTGCAAAGCCGTCCGCGTGTTTCTGTCCCGCGCGAAAGGGTTGTGACAGGAAGGGCATCCGACCTAAAAAACCTGTTCCAAGTCTAACATATGAATCAGATAGAGTAATTCGCTGTGGCGACATCTCAGTAAATGGAAAAGCTGAAGATGCCCCAAAGTGACGTACATTTTATCTCAACGAAGCGTGAGGGCCTTGCTCGGGACCCAGCATTGGTAAATTGTTTGAACTGGAGTCTGAACCCCCGACCTTCCAGTCAATAACCCAGAGCCATCACTACTACTTCTTTTCTTCTTCTTCAAAAAAGCCCTCAGCAGATTGTTTAAATGATTCGAGTTACATTTTTCTTGCATTGATATCTTCTTCTTCTTTTCCTTTCGGCTGTTTCCTTCAGGGGTCGCCACAGCGAATCATCTGCCTCCATCTCACCCTATCCTCTGCAGCTTCTCTTACACCAACTACCTTCATGTCCTCCTTCACCACATCCATGAATCTCCTCTTTGGTCTTCCTCTAGGCCTTCTGCCTGGTACTTCCAACCTCAGCATCCTACTACCAATATACTCACTATCCCTCCTCTGTACATGTCCAAACCATCTCAATCTAGCCTCTCTGACTTTGTCTCCAAAACATCTTACATGTGCTGTCCCTCTGATGTACTCATTCCTCATCCTATCCATCCTATCCAGGGGAGTGGAACGGTAAGTGCTTATTACCATCAAGGTGGAAAATATGAATAATAACAGAACAATAAAAGAGTTTTACTGGTATTTGTGTTATTCATTTTGTGGTATCAACCAAACATGAAAGCTGAAAATAAACAGAAAACAGCATAAAAAAAAAAAGACTTTTCCCTCCCACTGATGTTCCTTTGAACATTTTCCCAAGTAAAATGAGCCAGTCAACAGGAATGTCAATTTTAGCTCATAGCAAGTTGAATCAATCAACACTAACATAAACAAAAGCACATGGCCAGGAACGCGCTTACATTTATGAAGTTAGTGAGCAGGAGAATCGGGTGAAAAATACTCGTCATCACTTTCTGATTGGTCCATATCTGGCTCATCGCTCCATTCATTCAGAGCATCCCATAGTTTTGCTGTAGTAGTTTCTAATGGTTCATCGGTTGTTGGACATTTACCAAGAGAACACAGCAAAATATTTTCCTGTTTTTTAAAGCACGGCAGAACGATCAAATGTGTTGTTACTGATGAACATTACAGACATTCCCCAGGGGCAGGGGGTCTCGAAATAGCGTGTAAACTCACTTTTACAGGCAGTGAACGCCTCATTTTAAGCTTACAGAGACTGATCGAATAAAATTGGTAAGTTTGATCTACGATTTTGCTCCCAGTACACATGGGCACTTATTGGAGCAGGGCGCTTATTATGTCGAATACAGTATGTCTTATTACGAAAAATCAAAAATAATTTTATCTGAGTCTGGTTTGTTGTCTCTTTTGCAGTGTCTGTCCTAGACTGGGGGCAGTGGTGGTCTAGTGGTATAGGGCGCTAGATCACTGATCCAAAGGTTGGGGGTTCAAGTCCCACTCTCCACAGGGTTGTTACTGCCCCCCCAGTGCAGCTAACTGGGTTATCAAAGGCGGGACATGTCTTCCACTGTCTATGGTGAGAGGCATGTAAAAGAACCATCGCTGACTTTCGTAAAGAGGAGGCTGCAAAGTCGTCAGAGTGTTTCTGTTCCGCGATGGCCTGGCGAGCTATCCAGGGTGTACTCTGCCCTCGCCCAAAGTTGGCTGGGATGGGCACCAGCCTCCCCGTTACCCAAATTATGATTAAGCGGTTACAGAAATGTCCTAGACTGTTGCTGTTTGTTGGGCTCACACTGACAAGTACGTACAAGCAAATCCAAGAATAAAGTGAAGCGTTTCCGCACTAATTAAAGTAAAACCTAAAAGAAAAACAGTAAACATATTTCGTGGATCTCTGTGATGTGTTCAGTTATTCTGGTGTTTATTTCTGTAGCTGTGTTTTTTTTTCCGTTCTGATGTCACAGTGGAACGTTGTTATTGCTAGCGCAGTTAAAATGACTTTTGTCTTAAAAATGTTTTCAGGGATTTCAGTCTGGTTTCATTGTTGCCACCTAAAACCTCATGTAACTTTTTCCTGTGATGTTCAGGTGTCATCTGCATGAGAATTTCAGTCTGGACTTATATTCCCACAATACAATGCAGTTATAACACTGAGTTACGATCGGTGAGATGATAACCGTGATGGTGCTGCTGGTGACATTAGCCTGGAGTTTGATGTTTTGGAAGCCCTGAAGATGAGAGGGATGGACATACTGTATGAACAATAAGACTAAAGCAGCCCTGCATTGCTTTCATTAGGTGAGAGATGACATGCAAACAGCCAAACTGCATTGTGGGTAATGTGTGACATGCTTCACTGAAGTGAAACCACAACCATTTTGAAACCAAATTGTGCAGAGAAAATAGGGGGCAGTGGTGGTCTAGTGGTATAGGGCGCTGGATCGCTGATCCAAAGGTTGGGGGTTCGAGTCCCACTCTCCACAAGGTTGTCAATGTCCCCCCCCCCCCCCCCCCAGTGCAGCTAACTGGGTTATCAAAGGCGGGCCATGTCTCTCACTGTCTATGGTGAGAGGTTGATGTAAAAGAACCATTGCTGACTTTCGTAAAGAGGAGCCGCAAAGTTGTCAGCGTGTTTCTGTCCCTTGCTAAAAGGGTTGTGACAGGAAGGGCATCCGACGTAAAAACCTCTGCCAAATCAAACGTGCGAATCAGATGATTCGCTGTGGCGACTCCTGAATAAAAGGGAAAAAGCCAAAAGGAAGACAGACAGACATTGTGCAGAGAAAATAAATATTTTGCAACTATGAAAATCAAATCATGATAAATGTTGATATGCAAGTAGCAAAGTAATGTTTTTTGTTTGTTTGTTTGTTTGTTTTTGCATCTTTCTGACCCATGATTCATCACAGAATTAAACCAGGTATAGATCAGATCGGACACTGCAGTACAGAGTTTTGTTCGTGTGGACAGACCCAACAGGCTTAGAAATGAAAATCTGTTTTCTATGTGTCTCAGTAGTGGCATGTTGTAAAATATTTGCCATAAAAAAGAGGGAGGGATTGTTTACTTCTTCACTCATTTCTCTCTGGTCAGGCAAGATATCTGCACCTTTTGGTCAAGCTGTGAAACAAAAGCTGAAACCCAAATGGCTCCTCATTGGACATTTTCTGTACAGTATTATCTTACAGTATGAGGCGTTACTTATTCAGGGGGTTTTTCATTAAAAAAAATGAATAATGTAAACAACGTCCATGTGTTATTTATTTTTTTTTTTTTACACGTAATTTGCACTTAGAAAGAAGGTAAATAAACTGCCCTTTTCTCCTAAGCATGGCTTACTCTTTCTCCTGGAGATGCGCAGAGTAAACTTTAAATATGACCGTGGACTGGAATTATTTTCCTTTTACAGTAAAGTTAGACCTCATCATTGTAACTACATTAACGTTAATGTACAACATGAGCACAGTGAGAGATTCTGTCCTCTTAAAGGAGTTTAATGATGAAAACTGATGTTCTTTATGATGTTGCAAAAATATCAGTATACTGTACTATAATAATTATGCACTCTGGAGTATTTCATCCCGTATCATGGAGATAAATCACATCCAGACCTGCAGGTTCTACAAACCAGCTGAAATTTGATGCTTTTCTTTGCACAGTTTCTGCTCACAGATGTTTGTGATGTTTGAAGAGGCAGAAAGAGAAAAGGGAGCCGATGCAGTGGGTATTTCTCAGTTTTATTCTGTTTTTAACTTGGTTCGGGCCTCGTGTCGGTTCTTTGTGGATTTGGTGTGTTGGTAAATTCTGAAAACCAAATGGCGCACAGTCGAGAGTTTCTGTTGCTATTGAGATTTTACAACTCGAACCTTGAAAGAGACCAGAAGATAAATGTCGCGCTTTTGCTGCAGTAAATGATTAGCGCGGCCTTACAAACGGTGTGTGTGTGTGTGTGTGTGTGTGTCGGATTCCCACGCTAGCGCGTGAGTGTGCGCGCACCTCAGGCTGCAGTACCGGAAGCCGAGCTAGTGTTTTTGTTTCTTGGGTTCCTGTTCCGTAAACAGCTGCGACACAGATAGAAAACTGCAAGAACCAATTAAACCCATTTAGTGACCCCCCCCTCCTAGAAAAAAAAAAAAATCCTCTAATAAAATCTGGAGTTACCGACATGTTGAATTCTTCCTGCCTGAAAGTTCTGAACAAAGTTCCAGTTTATTTACACAGAGAATATGATTTCAATAAAGAAATCCCAAACTGCACTTTTAATTTCTGGTGAAGTTACAGCTTTTCTTTCTATACTGTACTTAACATGAATGTATATCTTTAACCTTTAGAATTAGTCAATTAATCAAATTATATACTGTGTGTGTGTGTGTGTGTGTGTGTGTGTGTGTGTGTGTGTATAGATATACTCGGCCCCAAACCAATGAAATTAACTCGTTCCAGAACAATCTTCGTAACGCGGGGATTTCGTAAGTAGGGGCCGACTCAGTGTATATACTATATATGTATGTGTGTATATATACACACACACACACACACATATATATATATATATATATATAATGTGTGTGTGTGTGTGTGTGTGTGTGTATATACATACACACATACACATATACGCTCAGCCCCCGACCAACGAAATTACTCTGTTCCAGAGCAATGTTCATAATGCAGGGATTTCGTAAGTAGGGGGCCGACTGTGTGTATATATGTATATATATATATATATGTGTATGTGTATGTGTGTGTGTGTATGTATATATATATATATATATATATATATATATATATATATATATATATACACACAAACATAAAATATGTATGTGTGTATGTATGTGTGTGTGTGTGTGTGTGTGTGTGTGTGTGTGTGTGTATGTATGTGTGTGTGTGTGTGTGTGTGTGTGTGTGTGTGTGTGTGTGTGTGTGTGTGTGTTTATGTGTATTTGATCTTCTTCAAAAAATGCACCTCATAAAACTATTAAAAAAGGAAAGTTTTTGTGTAATTAAATAACAATGCATTCTTAAATTTGTCTACAGAACTATTGAAAGACAGAATGCGGGGATGATGAAGACAGAGACTGGATATGAGATCGTCAGGGAATAATATCAAAGCTGATATTTTATTCTTCTCTATGAATGCTGTCTGAGATTATACAGAGTTCTCCACTGGTGTTCTATGAAGACATTTTTAGATAAATAAAA
>CM045735.1:60532248-60537248 GCA_024760905.1 Plotosus lineatus | reverse complement strand
TCCGAGTGAGCAGAAATACAGCGATAATATAATTAAGAAGGATTATGAAGGTGACTCAGAGCGCCATCAGGTTAAACCTGAACAGAACAGAATGAGCAGAGGTTTTGTGCCCACTCTGAACGAAATAGGAAACTGAACGAAGATTGAAATATTTCATCCAGATTCTTTTATTCTGACATTTTCATTCTCCACACTGTAGCAGGTAGCCAGATCTCCCAGCAAGCACTTGGAGGATATCCCAGACTCACAGACTGCAAACCCCCCCCCCCAGGCAGGATGTTATTGTTGAGATGGATTTCCATTGTCCGGTGCTGGGATTGGCTGCTTTCCCAGAGTGCAACTCACTAACTCCAAAACTCAGAGGCCCCCTAATAGATTCTTCATGTGCCTCAGACTCACTACTCAACAGAGCTGGAATTTACAATGATTTTAACAGAGAGAGAAAGAGAGAGAGAGAGAGAGAGAGAGAGTTCTTGTGTATAGAATTCATGAGAATATGTGCTCTAGTGTTTAGGGTTCTTGGAAATAGAGTTCTCGCCTATACAGTTTTTGTCTATAGAGTCCTAGTGTATATTAGAGTTCCTGTGTACAGAGTTCTCAGGTATAGAATTCCCATGTATTGAGTTCTTGTGTATAGAATTATCATGTATAGAGCTCTTGAGTATAGAGGTCACATGTATAGAGTTCTCATGTATAGAGTTGTCATGTATAGACTTCTCGTGTATAGTGTGATTGTATATAGCGTTCTTATGTTTAGAGTTATCATATATAGAGTTCTTGTGTATAGAGGTCTCGTGTATAGAGTTCTCGTGTATAGAGTTATCATGTATAGAGTTATCATGTATGGAGTTCTTGTGTATAGAGTTCTCGTGTATAGTGTGATTGTGTATAGCGTTCTTATGTATAGAGTTATCATATATAGAGTTCTTGTGTATAGTGTGATTGTGTATAGCGTTCTTATGTATAGAGTTATCATATATAGAGTTCTTGTGTATAGAGGTCTCGTGTATAGAGTTCTCGTGTATAGAGTTATCATGTATAGAGTTATCATGTATGGAGTTCTTGTGTATAGAGTTCTCGTGTATAGTGTGATTGTGTATAGCGTCTTATGTATCGAGTTATCATACATAGAGTTCTTGTGTATAGTGTGATTGTGTATAGCGTTCTTATGTATAGAGTTATCATATATAGAGTTCTTGTGTATAGAGGTCTCGTGTATAGAGTTCTCGTGTATAGAGTTATCATGTATAGAGTTCTTGTATATAGAGGTCTCGTGTATAGAGTTATCATATATAGAGTTCTTGTATATAGAGGTCTCGTGTATAGAGTTCTTGTGTATAGAGTTATCATGTATGGAGTTCTTGTGTATAGAGTTCTCGTGTATAGTGTGATTGTGTATAGCGTTCTTATGTATCGAGTTATTCTTGTGTATAGAGTTCTCGTGTATACAGTTCTCGCGTATAGAGTTATCATGTATAGAGTTCTCGTGTATAGAGTTCTCGTGTATAGAGTTATCATGTATAGAGTTCTCGTGTATGGAGTCCTCGTGTATAGAGTTCACGTGTATGGAGTTGTCGTGTATGGAGTTCTTGTGTGTGGAGTTCTTGTGTTGCATGTTTTTTTTTTCATTAAAAAATATGAAATTGATGAGAAAGACCATCCCGACACTGTTAATAATGTAAATGGTTATTATTGGTGAAAAAAGCTGTATTTCTTTCATAACATGTACAGCGGTGGACAGACGCCTGTTCCAATGGTACACTGATTTCACTAATAAGAGTTTATCTTGTTAAAATCAGAATTCAGTTCATTTTCTGTCACCGCTTAATCCCAATTCAGTTGGTGCGTGGGGGGGGGTTCCTCTCTCTCTCTCTTTCTTTCTTTCACATGCACACACACACTACAGATAGCGTTCATAAGGAGTGAAAATATTCGCCTGTAATGCTACAGTGATGACCTTAGGTGACCTTTTATATGCCTTCAAAGTTCCTGTAAAAAACAGAATGGAATTCCACAGAAATTTCAAGTCTCATCGGGACTGGTCCTGTTTTACAATTTATCCTATAACTGGACGTGTGTGTGTGTGTGTGTGTGTGTGTGTGTGTGTGTGATTGTCTTTGTATGCTATACAGTAATTATCAATTAAAAAAAAAAATAGGAGACAGGTGAGTAATGTGAAGTTATGCATTTTAGAGGTACAGGAGAACTTTTACCCCACCACCACCACCACACACACAAACACACACACACACACACACACACACACACACACACACACACACACACACACACAGAGGAAGGAGATTCTCAACAGAGACTCAGTACCAGTAAGAAGCACAGATCAGATTGCTGAGAATTGTTCACTGCTGGGCGGTCAGCACGAATGAGCACAACACTAAACTGAGTGAGAGAGCGTAGAACGAGCGAGGGAGAGAGATGCAGAGAATTATACAGAAAAGGAGAAGAGAGAGAGAGAGAGAGAGAGAGAGAGAGAGAGAGAGAGACAGTAAGTTAAGTTTATCTTCTGACTTTGCCCTCCTCTTTTTCTTTTGTACCTTTCTTTCATTCTTCAATCCATTCTGTTCTTTCTCTCTTACGCATCCATTCACTCCCTCCATTCTTCTCTCCTTTTTTGCCTGCCCCCCCAGGGTTCAACCCCTGTCCTATTCAACTTCCAAACCTACCTCTATTCTCTAAAGCCCCCTCCCCACCCCTGCGCAAACACACACACACGCACACACACGCACACACACACACACACACACACACACACACACACACACACACACACACACAAACACACACACACACACACACACACACACACACACACACACACACACACACACACACTGCTCTGCAATTTCAGTATGATATGGAGATGAGGAAGGGCTTTCACTACCCCATCAGTGGGTAATTAGCATAACAGCTGCTTAGTGCAGTGTGTGTGTGTGTGTGTGTGTGTGTGTGTATGTGTGTGTGTGTGTGTGTGTGTGTGTGTGTGTGTGTGTGATATTTGCATACCTTTTCTCTGTTGTGTAATGAACACACCTGTTACGCTCGTGTCTGAAGGTGTGTGATGTGATGTAAGGAATAATAAAGTTCTGCAGTGAAATGATTAATCAGAGACACGGTTCCCATCCTGGAGCTGATTTTTTCCCTAAACAGTTCAACACACACTGTTAGTCCTTCAATAACTGACATCAGATGGATGGGAACTTTGTGAAGGTCGCCATCCGTGTTGCTCTAGAATTGGGTTCGCCAACCTTTTTGAAACTGAGAGCTACTTTTTGGGGACCAATTAATGCGATGGGCTACCAGGACGATCCACACTTGTGACATAATAAATTTGCTCAATTTACCTTTAATTATATGTTATTATTAATAATTAATAATGTTCATCTTTGTCAGGGGTCAGGAATCTTTTTGACTTTTAAATCTAATCTTCTGAGAGCCAAATATATTTTTTAATACTGAGACCAACAATTTTAGAGTATAATACAACTCTGAATTTATTTTAAACAATTGTTATAACAACGTTATTTATTAATAAGAAAAGTACTTCTTACTATTAATATGACTTCTGGTGCTGCATGGTTTTGCTGGTGGCTTTGTAGTCTGGTTGATACTTGCTGAAATTCAGCTTCATGCAGATGTTTAGGCTTCCATCTATTAAACGTGACCTCAGGTTGGCCTTGATGTTTTTCAGGTGTGAGAAGGACCGCTCGCGTACGCATGTGGAGCCAAACATAGTCAATATGACAGCACTCACATGCTGCAGTGTTTGTGACAGGAAGCGTGTCCCAAGGCAATCAGCTGGTCTGCGGGTTGAAGTTTTTTCATTCTGTCCATTTGTGTTTTGCTTGCCAGCTCTGCTTGGCTTCGTACAAAAGAGCCGATCAAAACGAGGGAAATTTACCTCTTTACCCAAAAACAACTCACGCAGGCTGTTGGATATAATCCAATAAAATTAGATTTTCAAGGTATCGGCCCCACCCACACACTGGAGTACAGAAAGGATTGGCTCTCCACTGCGCGCCACAGCCACAAGTGGCATTGAAAATAGATGTTTAGATTGAAATGTGTGAGATTTCTTTATGTTTTTGTTTTATTTGATGGCTTTTTTTCTGTATTTTTATTTAAAGGACACTGAAATTATGTATTAGTTATTATGTTAAGAAAGGCCACCTGATTTATCTGAGAGCCAGATGCAGTCATCAAAAGAGCCACGTCTGGCTCACGAGCCATAGGTTTCCGACCCCTGAACAGGCTTGCGGGCGACTCATGTTGTCCTTGTGGGCGACCTGGTGCCCGTGGGCACCATGTTGGTGACCCTTGCTCTAGACTCTCAGGATATCTGGAGGACGTACGGTGATGAGTTCCCATGTGTTCCTCATCAGTAACCGTGCACTGAGCATGCGGTCCGTGTATGTCACACCTCCAGTTCACCTGTTGCATGTCGGGAAGTAATCCGGTTGTGAATCAGGAACACCGGACATCACCAGATACAAAGTGACCGGACGAGGGGCACACGAGCTCCAGACACACATCCGGTGCACAACAACGATTGCCTTGACCCACTCAAGTTTCACTGTTTCACATCTTGTGAATGCACAAAAACTTTCCGCCAGATTAAACAGACCTTGCCTGACAAGAAATGCCTTCACGACGGCAGATTAAAAAGATCGCTCTCTATCTGACATCTCTTTCCACTATCTGATACGATGGGACCACTGCGCATAGTCACGTCATGTATTGTGCGTGTACCTGTGTGTGTGTGTGTGTGTGTGTGTGTGTGTGTGTGAAACAGACCCGTGTGACCCAACAGCCCCTGTGGCATTTGCCTTTTGTGTCGGAGGATGAAGGAGAACTCGTACGGAACATGATGTGAGCCTTGAGGTTCCTTGCAGAGTTAACGATTCTTGATTTACAAACAGTTCCACCAATGAAACTATCGGAGCCTCCAATTCAATCTTCTAGTTTTACATTTGTTTGATAAC
>CM045735.1:60522248-60527248 GCA_024760905.1 Plotosus lineatus | reverse complement strand
ACTTCATCTTCACCAGGAGATCCCTGCTGAACCAAGTGCTGGTCACATGTAATTTCCACAATGCTGACTGTGACACCGACCATTCCCTGGTCACCACCAAGGTACGTCTCTGCCTCAAACGTGTCAACCGCTCCAAACAGAAACCCCTGGCCCCGCGTCAACACAGCTCTGACTGCAGTGCCTTAACTGTGGGAACGCTATGCTGAAGCCATAAATGTAGCCCTGGCGGACTGCCCCACTGACTGTGCTACTACTGCAAGGTGGAACCACATCCGCGAGGCTATGTTTGAGACCGCCATAGGCAGCTTTGGGAAGAAGGTGGGGAGGAGTGTGGAATGGTTTGAGGCAGGAGCGGCTGAGATGGAACCTGCCATCGCCACCAAACGTGCAGCCCTAATCGCTCACAAGAAGGAGCCCTCTGTGCGAACGCTTGCTGCACTGCGCACTGCAAGAAATACTGCACAAAAGATTGCAAGGTGTTGTGCCAACAACTACTGGCTTAACCTCTGCCAGGACATACAGCTTTCTGCAGATCTTGGAAACGAGCGCAAAATGTACAAAGGCATGAAGAAGGCTCTCGGTCCCAGTGCCATCAAGAGCGCCCTACTCAAATCAGCTGCAGGCGACGTCATCAAGGATCGTGGCAAACAAACAGAGAGATGGGCTGAGCACTACCAAGAGCTCTACTCGAGAGAAACCACCGTCTTGAACACAGCCCTTGAGAACATCCCTCCACTGTCTGTTATGGATGAGCTTGACGCTCCACCCACCATCGAGGAGCTCAGCAAGGCGATAGACACCATCTCAAGCAGCAAGGCTCCAGGCAATGACAACATCCTAGCTGAAATCGTCAAAACCGCAAAGGAGAGCTCACTCTTGAAACACCTCCATGAGCTCCTACTGCAGTGCTGGGAGGAAGGGGCTGTTTCCCAAGACATGCGTGATGCCAGAATCATCACTCTCCACAAGATCAAGGGGGAGAAAAGTGATTGCAACAACTATCATGGCATCTCACTCCTAAGCATAGTTAGCAAAGCCTTTGCCCGTGTCGTCCTCAACAGGCTCCAACTACTTGCCGAACGTGCGTATCCAGAGGTGCAATGTGGATTCAGGGCAGCCAGGTCAACCATAGATATGGTCTTCTCTGTGAAGAGAAGTGCCGGGAGCGGAGACAACACCTCTATTTGGCCTTCATCGACGTGACCAAGGCTTTTATCTTGGTCAGCAGGGATGGACTGTTTGCCCTCCTCCAGTGAGTTGGATGTCTCCCCAAGCTTTTGAGGGTGATCAAGTCATTCCACCAGGACATGAATGGCATTGTCCAGTTTGATGGATCATCCTCAGACCCTTTTCCGATCAAGAATGGTATGAAGCAGGGTTATGTCCTCGCTCCAACCCTTATCTTTTTCTCCCTGCTCCTGTGCTACGCCTTCCAGAACTCTGAAGACGGCATCTTCCTCCATGCCAGGAGTGACGGAGGCCTCTTTAACCTGGCACGCCTCAGAGCAAAGACCAAGGTGCGGAGCGTTCTCATCAGGGAGCTGTTCTTTGCTGATGATGCTGGTCTTGTTGCCCACACCGAGGAAGTGCTCCAGCGTCTCATCAACTGCTTTGCTGGTGCCTGCTCTGAGTTTGGTCTCGCCATCAGCCTTAATAAGACCGAAGTCATGGGCCAGGATGTCAGCAGTGCTCCTAGTATCAACAACGGCGACCACACTCTTGAGGTGGTGGAAAAGTTCACCTACCTCGGATCGATCATCTTCATCAACCTCTCTCTAGACGCCGAACTGAACGCCCCGTATCGGCAAGGCATCGACAGTGATGACCTGTCTGGCGAAGCAAGTCTGGGACAACTCGTGCTAAACACCAACACCAAGATAAGAGTCTACAAGGCCTGTGTACTGAGTACTCTCCTTTATGGCAGTGAAGCATGGACCCTCTACTACCGCCAGGAACACCGGCTGAACGCCTTCCACCAACGCTGCCTTTGCAGACTACTGGGCATCACTTGGCAGGTCCATGTCTCCAACATTGACGTATTGGCCAGAGCAGATGTGCCCAGTATGTTTGCCATCCTGACCCAGAGACACTTGTGATGGCTTGGCCACATCACCCGAATGGATGACGGCTTCATCCCAAAGACTTACTGTACGGGGAGGTGGTTACTGGAACCAGGCCAAAGGGACGCCCAGCTCTCAGGTTCAAGGATGTCTGCAAGCGCAACTTCAAGGCTGGAGGCTTCAACCCCTCCAACCTAGAGTCAGCCGCCTCCGACCGCTCCAACTGGCGGACCACCACTCAGGATGTCATCAGGACAGCAGAGGAGAGAACACCCGCTGGGGGGGAGAAGAGACTCCGCAGTCAGCGGAGACTGGCCCCACCCCGACCACACTGCGAGGACTTCATCTGCAGCGGCTGCAGCAGGATCTGCAGATCTCGTATCAGGCCTCTACAGCCATGCCTGGCGCTGCAGCTCCCTGACCGCACAAACCCTCCCCATGATCTTTCGAGATCAACGGGGCCAACAACAAGACTGCTAACTACTTTGCTAACTTTTCGCAGAGCTGGATGCAGACTTTCTCTGTGTTTGAAAATATTCATTTATTTCTCTAATTCAGTTTCAAAATGATACTCTTCACGTGCATGCGACACCATGGAGCACTATCTTAGTTAGCATGAAGTTCTAGAGGTCCATCCACTAATGCTCTGCATATCATTTACATAAAATTTGTACAATCTTGTTAAGAATGACTTATGACATCATACTAATGAGCTTAATGGAGCCAAGCAGCAACATCCAGATGTATGGGCAACCTGTTAGCATCTGCAATCCTTCTAAAAATATATTGAGAAAGATTTATTGAAACGTGAAGTTAGTGCTTGTTCTAATTTTGTTGTAAAGATCACGCTGATTTCAGGCAAACGAAATTCTGATGAAACGCTGAATACTTTCTGAATATTTTGATTTTCCTGTCATCTCTCAATTTACGTGCCTATTTCAGTGAAGGTTTATTGGCGTCCATCATTCTCATATATTTATATGTGTGTGTGTGTGTGTGTGTGTGCAGGTGATGTGGCCCTGACCGGAAGTTCACAAAAAGTCGTCAGTTCCTTTTTCCTCTCCGGATATTCCCAGCATTCTCTTGCCAGTATCGCGGGTTGGGAACGCTGGGAATCTGTGGGACAGGAAACCGGAACAGGAATGCCGCCACTCGAGGCAAAAACTCCTTATTTTGCCCTGATTTCAGAACAGTGTCCTTTATCTAAACCCTGACTATAGATGTCAACACATTGAGCTGTGAGGTGGGATCTCTGCAACTTCCTGAATCAGAGTTAGACAACACTGACCCCTACTGAACCAAGCTGAAATTACATGTAATTCCATCATTTACAAAAAAACAAAACATTTTTTACAGAAATAACTGTTTTGTAATAGAAGATTGGCATCTCTACATCCTCATCCTCATCATAATTAAAGTGTCAAAATTATGAATATAGATAAATATGCAAAATAGAAACCAATGCTAAATCAGTGTCGGGCTGCCACTCTTTATCGCCAGGTAATGTGAACGAACTTAGCAAGTGAGTTAACGACCTGCTGATAAACTAGCTCACATTTCTCAGTGTCATTTCAGTCGTAATTGATATCCTCAATATTTGTTAACCAAAAATAGAAATCGAATGGTTCATCATTATCATTATGACATGTGCTCCTATTGCTAGCTAGAGTCATCTGCTAAAAGTTTCCATCATCAATGTAATGCTCCCCATTTTCTCCGCAATTTCGTCGTATCCAATTCCAACCCATCAGGTATTTTTGTTCCATGTCACACAACCATCACTGAACAGGGAAGAGCGATAGCATGCACACACCCCTCTGTGAGATGCCAGCCACCCGCATGTGTATTTTGGGGGTGGTCTAGCACACTCGGAGGGAAAGCGCTGTCCGCCCCCTGGTCGGAATGAGCTCACAGACGTCCATGATTGGCTGGCGATCGCTGTGCATGACAGAGAAGTAAGCATATGCTGTCCCTGCCTCTTGTGAGCGCTCGACCGGTGTAATAAGCTTCCGTGGCCTCTCGGACATTAACCCTGATTCGAACTTGTGATCTGTGGGTTACTAGCACCTTGTCGATGAGCCACTCACAGAGTCCACTATGTCAATATACAATTTGTATATCAGATCTGATGGGCTCAAACCAGTGAGTGCATTAAGTGACATCACTAAGTGAGTTCAAACTTCGGTCCACCCCAAGCCAATGCAATATTATACAGTATACAGAAAGTGCAGATCACTGATCCCAAGGTTGGGGGTTCAAGCTCCACTCTCAACGGGTTGTCGCTGTCTTCCCCAGTGCAGCTAACTGGGTTATCAAAGGCCGGCCATGTCTCTCACTGTCTATGGTGTGATGCATGTAAAAGAACCATTGCTGACTTTCGACAAGAGTAGGCTGAAAAGCCGTCAGCGTGTTTCCGCCCTGTGATCGCCTGCTGAGCCGTCTAGGGTGTACTCTGCCCTCGCCCGGAGTCGGCTGGGATGGGCGGCATCCCCGCGACCCTAATTAGGATTAAGCGGTTACAGAAAATGAAATGAATGAATGAATACAGAAATGTCTTGTTGTATATGATTTTTTTATATTCTTTCTTTAGAGAGAACGCTTCACTCTGCGTTAATTGGTACAGTCCAACACCTTTAATACCGTTTAATATCGCTGCTCATACACCAGGTTCATCAAGTGTGGAAAAAAAAACCCAATCTCTTTTAATATTAGATGTTTTATTTCAAAGAAAAAGTTGCAAACTTTTCGATATAACAGCAGAACTTTATTCTAAGGACCAGTGGTGATTCTGTGTGTGATTATTATTAATGTGATTAGTATGGATTTTTATTATTTCTACACTAAAATGGGGGGGGAAAAATCTCAGCTACAATTTTATATTATTTCTTGATATTTTCCCACTTGTCTTTAGTTCACACGGAGGAACTCTTCATCACCTGG